>LNAC01000098.1:1019772-1270181 GCA_002007465.1 Ailurus styani | reverse complement strand
GGGGGGTGGGAGGGTAGGGATAGGGTGGATGGGTTATGGACATTGGGGAGGGTTTGTGCTTTGGTGAGTGCTGTGAAAGATGTAAGCCTGATGATTCACAGACCTGTACCCCTTGGGCAAAGAATAAAAATAAAATTAAAAAAAAAAAACATGTGTAGGGGTTCCTTTAGTCTTAATATTAATGAAAACAAAACAAAACAAAAACTTCTATGGGCGTGGAATAGTCTTCACACTGCTCTACCAACAATTTCAACTAGAAACAACTTATAAAGAAATAAAGACAATTTTTTTAAAATAAGGAACATAAAGATAAATTAGTCAGTAGGAATAGTCCTTTTCTGATTTCTTTATTTGAATATTTCTTTTCCTTCCACTACCCCTCTTACGTAATTAAAAAAAATTATCACCTCCTATGTAGAGAAACCTCAATAAATTTAATAGCTTAAAGTTTTACGTCATCTCTTCAATATTTAAAATACATGAGCATTATCCATCTAGCATTCTTATTCTTCACCCCAGCATAGGAAACACGCAGGCTATGATGTCGAATCTTTTTTGAAAGTCCTGAGGCATTCAGATGTGTAAGAAGAAAACATATTCACTTAGCAATGTAACTTGTAACTGGCGAAACACTTTTGATCAACCTGATCGTTTCCAACACAGGAAAGTAAATAAGCAAACAATCAGTCAAAATCCCTTGGCCTTACCACGTCTAAGTTCTTTCCCCCCCAGTTTTTATTCTTAGAAGAAGGGTATTAAGGAGAACACATGTTGTGATGAGCACTGGGTGTTACACATGAGTGAGGAATCCCTGAATTCTCCTCCTGAAACCAATATTACACTATATGTTAACTGAAATTTAAATAAAAATTTGAAACAAAAAAAGGAAAAAAATAAGTGAATATAAAAATTGATTTTTACAAAGTTGGCTTGGAATTCAAGAAAAAAAGAATTTGACATAGGGAGGGATGAGACTAATTGTTAATACCAGTCCTATATTAGGCCCCTTCAGGGAAAATGTATGACATGGTTGACAAAGAACATTAATGAACCCCCCCTTCCCACCAAAGGACAGGAGGCATAGCTGGAGATTTATTTCACTGTGCTCTGCTGTTAAGAGCATTGGTTGCTTACTGTTTCAAGTCACCTCTGTGTTGTTATTATCAAGCTCTCTAAAGAGTGAATAACAGTTCTTTATTTAATGCTTTCCCACTGGGGTAATGAGGAGTTTAGTCTCAGTCCATAGATCCTGCTGGATAATGGTTTTCTTGGATATCAGGTTACGCTTTGCATAATTGGGTAACAAGCTACTTCTCAAGGCATTAAATCAATTCATTCTGTTTTACTTAGAGCCTGAGTCACCATGCACCCTATTGACTCATCCTCTATCAAGGGTTCTGCTTGAGGAAATGGATAGTGGCCAAAAGAACATATTTCCCAGAAAAGGATGGTATCTCTGCAGCTTGCCAAGGATCAGGGCAGATCATGTGACTCTACGTTTAATAGTTATGGACTTCAGAACAAAAAGCTGTATTTTGTTTTGTTTTTATGATGCAGACTTTTAAAAGACTGGGTCAAATTTGGGGTCTTAACCTTTGGGACCTGGATAAACAAGGGCTCTTCCTTGCAAAGTTATCCAGAGTGAGCTGTGAATATAGATAATGCTTCTTTGAGAAGTCATTGTTTAGAGTGTATTAAGCAATGTCAAAATTGGGCACATTTGACATGAGTAGATGGATGTGTGAGCCATCAAGCTAAAAAAAGAAAAGCTAATGAGAATGGATTTCTGGATTTGTGATGGACGTTTAACTTCTGATTTTTGAGGATGGCTTCCTAGGAAATGAAAATAAATGCAGCTGGAACCAGTAAAACAATTTTTCCTTTCAAATGAGGCAGAATAAAAGCAATGTACACAAATTCGCTGTATGGACACGGGTAGCACCTGAAGAAGCTACTACCTGAGTCCCACCCCCAGAAATTCTGGTACAGTTAGGCCAGAGCACAATGTGGGCATCAGGAGTTTTAAAATCTTCCCCAGGTGGTTCGAAAAGTAGCCATGGATAAGAACTCCTGACCTGGGACTCAGGTGGGAATAGATAGAATATGGTGAATAGAGAGAAAATAGGTTGCAGAACTCATGGATATAAGAAAAACATTTTTAATGAAAAAAAAATTAAAAAAAAGCAAAACAACCTGGAAACAAGCCTCACATCCTCTGATAGCCAGTGGACTGATCAACTGTTAGAGTCCCACCATGTCTTCTTATTCCATGTTGACAAAATGAATAGTTTCCAACTCCTCACATCTGCATCAGTGAATCTTACCGATTTATTTATTCATTTATTTTGTTTACAAACAGAACGTTGATCGGAAACAAACTGCAGGAGAAAACATGTAACATGTACAAAGCAAAAAAAAAAAGTAAAATGCCTATTTTAGGGACGCATACATTTATTTTCAGGATGTAAAGAAAGGAAAGGACTAATGAATAGAAAATTCCGGGGTAGCAGATACCTTTCAGAGAAGGACACCAGAGAGCTTCAGAGCGCTCCGTAAAATCCTATTTCTTCTGCTGAGTGGTAGGCATACTTTTTATAAAGGAAATTCCTTTATAAAAGCTGCTATGGTTCCTTTTGTGATCACTTTTCTTTGTTCCACTTTAAGAGCCTGCTGACTCACTCAAAGCTGGAGTTAGCAGAAGAAAGGTGTATTAATGCAGTGGAAGGTGTGACAGTAAATAAGGGGAAGAATTTCAAGTTGTTATAAAAGGTTAGGGAATATAAATGAAAAAGCGGCTCTCAGGAATTCTTAGAGTGCTCTCCTCTCAAATTCTTAGGTGGGGATGAAGATAGAAAAACAGAGACAGAGACAGAGGTAGGATAGAAGGAGAGCTATGGGTCTTCCCTCCTTCAGGTTGAAAATAAAAATACATGTTTCAGCTCTTGAATGGTTGAAGGTAGTCTTTGGGGTTTGGATGTGAGGGTTAGAAAATGTGGGTATAGACTTCACCTCTTTATGCCTTAGGTTTTCTTGTATCTAAAAAGGCAAGAGTGATGGTAGAACACTCAAAGCACCAAGCATGATGGACACACATAAATGCTCCTAAGTATCAGTTATTTCTTCTGGTTTGGACATTCGGATGTCACTGAGCTCCTCAGCTTCCTGATCTTGTGTCCTTGGTTTCTCCCAGGCCTAACCTGTATGCAAAACTGAACACCTCTTAGTTTTTCTGTGAACCCTTCATTGATTATATTTTATGAGCGATGGAGGAGGATTTTCCATTGCATACCTCAAAGCAACAGCGTCAACATTCTTAGTAACCTAATGCTGCCCCAAAGAGCCTCTTCAGGGATTCTGCCCTGGGGGGCTGGCCAAACCACTCTATTGTTCCTAGTATGCAGAATAGGTCCTCTGTTACACAGGCTAATTCACTCTCTTCCAATGTCTATGCTGAAATGCATAGAGAAAATGAAACCAGTGCTTTCTATAAAGTGGCTATTCAGTGGCGCCCTTGGGCTAGCAGCATAGACATCACCTGGGAGATTTTTAGAAATGAGGACTCTGAGCTCTACTGCAGCCATAGTGAACCAAGATGTATGTTTTAACAACTCCTGGGTGTTGTCTATGCACAAAGGAAGGCTCTGCACCACAGAAAATGATAGCAACGCAGACAGAAGAGAGATCATCACTCTCCTTTGACTATTTCTCAGCAGTTTTTTTTTTACTTTAATATGCAATTGGAGTCTTAGTCATAGCTCTAGACAACTTATCAAAACACATTTTCTAAACAAACATAATATTCTTCCCAAGAGGGATTCTGAAAAACAGATTTCTATCTGACATTTATCATCATCATTTGAAGCCTGTTGTAGAACCTTAAGTACCAAATAAAATAATTACTGGTCGTTAATTTTTCTTCTTCCTCTATCTTGCTCACTGATCCTGTGTTATGACCTCAGCAGAGCTAGGAAGACAATCTTTACATTTAGAAGCAGTTCAGTGGGGTAAATTCAATTTGTTTCCCTGATTAAAGCTATGAGACAGCTTGGCTTGATAATCCTAAAGGAAGATACTAGAGTTTGACCCGTTTACGGTATAAATATATTGTTGGTAGAGAAAGAATGTGAAATATTCTATCTGTAATTCCCTTCGTGTACAGAATCCTGTTCAGAATGATTGTAAAACAGCTGTTATTTTTCAAGAAAATGGATTTTGAAGATTCTAAATCAATAAATATCACCATATCATATCCGATGGAGCTTTATCTCTGATAACCTTTACCCTTTTGCTGTTTGTCATCTGCCTTTTTTTTTTTTTTTTTTTGCCTTCTCTCCTCCTGTTTTTGGCAATAATAAAGACTACCTATGCCTAACCAAGATCCATTAAGGCATCTGTCATTGTGCTATCTCAGATATTAAATGAAAAAGAAATTTCAGAGTTGGGGCACCTGGGTGGCTCAGTCGGTTAAGCATCCGCCTTCAGTTCGGGTCACAATCCCAGGGTCCTGGGATCGAGCCCTGCATCAGGCTCCCTGCTCAGAGGGGAGCATGCTTCTCCCTCTCCCTCTGCTGTTTCCCATGCTTGTGTACACACACACACACACACACACACACACACACACACACTCCCTCTCTCTCTCTGTCAAATAAATAAATAAATAAGTGAAATTCCAAAGTTGAGTGAAGGACCGTAAAAATAGTTCACTTTTGTAAAAAAAAAAAAAAAGTATCTAGTTTCCTTCTATTTAATCTAAGTTCTTGAGATACTTTTTGCCTTCCATTGATTGTGAAAGTTACAGGGCAGTAAGTGTTTCTAATAGACCCAAATTCTTTAACAGTATCCTTGTTCTTGTAGTGCCTGCTTTGGGGATGATTAATTAACCAACCCCTACTGCATCAAGATTGGATTTTGCTTCTCCATATTGAATTTTGAAACCACGTTATTCTTAGGTAACACCCGTTCTTGAAGAGCTCATCCAATATGCTGTTCCATCACTTTTCACATTAAGAACAACATGACCCTGAGGTCCCAGAATGTTATTTTAAGTTTTGCAAAAGGACTTGCCTCTTTCCTCCTAGTCACACAAAACTAAGGAGCTTGTTAGTTCCTTTTTTTTCTTTTTTACTTATTCCCAAACACAAAAGCTTATTGAATATCTACCATGGACCTGACCCTATAACGTTAACTACAAAAGTAAATTTTTGCACCTTTCCCATCCAGTCTGACTCACCGCTGGCTGGCGCTTCTCATCAAGAAGGATAGAGGGCATGTGTGGCCTGAAGCTTTTTACCTTGCCCTAGATCTATTTTCATCTCTGGATATTCTTTTTTCCACTGAGCAAGACCATGACAGGCTGGTGGGAGGTGTGTAAGGAAGGGGATGAAGAGGTTATGTTGGAAGCTTGCAAAGCCTTTGGTATCCTCGGACTTAACATCTCCTAAATAAAGTGGGCTTTCAGCTCAAGCCTTATTTAAAAAGGAAAAAAAAAATTCTTCTGCAGATGAAACAGATGCCAGATGGAAACTACTCTGCTGCCTTGCTCCAAACAGGCCTGCAGCTGTTACTTCTTCCATGACTTTTTCCAGTGAAATTTTTAGGCTTCACCTGTTGATGGACCCAACAGGACTTTTTCTTCCCTCCCCCACCCTAGCCTCATCCTCTCCCCAATGTCCCCTTAAAAGGAGAGCAGCCTGAATACTTAGAAAGCACAGCTCAAGATGAGAGCTCATTGTATCTGCTGTCAATGGAAAATGGGGATCCTTCCCCTGGGGCTGGAAGACTGTGGTTACTTCCAGGGCTTGGTCCATTGGACCTGCTCCTAGAGGGACAAAGCAAGATGTCCCACCCCTGCTGGCAGTCTCTGTGTATTGCTCTTGAACAACTATTATTCAGAACTAAGCTGAGGCTTGCCCCAGGAACTGCGTAATAACCACCATTTGGGTACCACAGAAGCATGGAACTTGATGTGAAAACAAACCAGTGAAACACAAAGTTATGAATCATATCCCAGGTAGAAGGGGCAGATTCTCTTCAACTGAAATGGACTTTGAGAAAGAAGCCCAGGAGAATATTTTCAGCAAGAGGAAGGAATAGTTTCTTGCTGGCTTACACAGATGGTTGCAGCCACTGGCTTCTGCCACTTAGGTTGTTTGCTTTTCTGTAAGATAATTAGGTCTATGGACACGCAGCATTTGACATTCAAAAATGATTTCCTAATGGAGCTCCCAACATCTGCTATCAAAGAAGCATAAGATGGCACTAAAAGATGGAGAACTGGTAGATAACACATTGAATACTAGCAATATAATAAATTTAATTAAAACTCAAATACTGGGTACAAGTTACATAATATTCCACATGGTCCACCTGTTCTGTATGCAGCCTACAATTCTCTACAATTTTTTAATAATACATTCCACCTAGGTTTCTCTGATTAACTCACTTTGAGTTGAAATAGATTTTTTTTTTAAACTGTGTGATGCTTCCCAAATCTGCAAACCCTGCCCCCCTATTCTTCTTCCCTGGGTGGAGGATCTCACTTGGTACTTCCCAAAGTAGAAGTCATAAGATGGAAATCTCTCATCTTTGCTCCATCTACTGTATAAATTCGAATACATTGGATCTGCCCTATGCCATCTCTGTCCCCTTCTTCCCCCTGGCAAAGGGAAGAGCTGAGTTCACTTATGCCTGGTATGCTGTTCACCTCTCACCTTCCAGGAACCTTACTTGACCAATTTTCTCTTCTCTCAGTTGTATGATTAACTCCCTGTGTCAACTGATTCATTCCCATTCGCTTTTATGATTTATTTATCAGTTTCCTATTATTAAAACCAACATAAAAAACCTTCAACCCAGCATCACCTTCCAGCTATCCACCTGGTTTCTTTTTGGCATTTGGGATTTGGGATCTTAACCAATTTGTGTATTTGTATCTTTCTTGATATTTATTTTTTTTTGTGTGTGTGTGTGTGTGTGTGTGTGTGCTTTTCTACAAGGGACATTTAAATATCTTGGTCATTCTCTGATTTTTACTGGGAGTTCCCCATGGGAGAAAGGATGACTTTAGAAGAAGTAACCTATGATGCTCCATCATAACTAAATAGAAGGCCATAAACTACCTTCACAGAGAACACACATAGCAGCAAGAAATGCTTTCGGGGATCAGAATATTTAAAAGGTAAGGAGAGGCAATGTCTTCTAATGCTCATGCCAGGAATATTGATTGGGCCTCAACAGGTTCTAGGGACAAAAGTTGGAGATACATCTCCAGCTGCTTGGCTTCGGGAATCCATGAGGGTAATGTTTCCCTAGCCAAATGGACTATACGGTGAGAGGAAGCCTTTCCTCCAGTTTGCTCTGTGGTATGTTTCATGAGCTTGAGTACACACAGACAAATGTGGAGCACCAGATACTGTGGCACAGATCTAAAAATGTCTGCTCATGGGAGGAAACAAGGGCTGCGTCCCTAGAGAGACAGCACACAGTGCAACACCAGGGCACCAGAAAGACAGCTTAGAAGCAAAGTGGAAAAAGGAAACCTCAGTAAAAACCCGTCCCCTGCCAACCAGCTTTGAAGACTTGGGTGAGTTTCTTAAACAGTCTGCCCTTCCATGTTCATATTCATAAAACAGGTTTGATAATAGCTGAAGCACTGTGATGATTAATTTTATACGTTCAGCAGCTGGGCTAAGGGAAGCCCAGATAGCTGGAAAACATCTTTGGGTATGTCCGTAAGAGAATTTCCAGAAGAGATTAGCCTTTGAATTAGTAAATTGAATACAGCAGATGGCCCTCCCCAATGGAGGTGGACATCATCAATCCCTCAAGGGCCTGAGCAGAACAAAAAGCCAGAGGAAAGGAGAATTCTCTATCTTGAGCTGAAACACCCATCTCTTCCATCCTCAGACGTAGGATCCCCTGGTTCTTGGGCCTTCAGACTTTGAGAAGAGGACTTACACCAGCAAATCCCACCCACGCTCCCCAGTTCTCAGCCTTTAGACTGAATTATATCACTGGCTCTCCTAGTTCTCTAGCTTACTGACTGCCTATCTTGGGTCTTCTCAGCCTTCATAATTTCATGGGCCACTTGCCATGATGAATCTTCTCATATATATATATATATATATATATATCCCATTGGTTTTGAATCTTTGGAGAGCCCTGACTAACACATCTACCTTACTTATAGGGTCCTTAGCAAACACAAACAATATACTTAGTGTCTGCCACCTGTTAAATCTGAGCTATATTATTTTATAGAACGTCTCCTCTAAGCAATGAAATAGTATGCATAGAGTAATTTTTATTACCCTTTCTCACACACATATTATATATAGTGTCATAATTAACAGAAGAAGGGGAGATTTCTCCCAGAAGGGCTTAATTCCAACTCATCAAAATGAGATAACTGTCACAGTTGGGCTGCATCTTGGTGTATCCTGGACAACCTGAATCTAAGAATTTTTTCTATGTACCTCAAGTTCCAGACTCTCTTCTTTGGCATTGGATGACAGGAGCCTGATGAAATAATACCATTTTGGTATATCATTGCACAGAGTACTCTAAAGCTGCAGGTTAGCTGGCTTTCTACACTTTATGAGGTTGCAGTTGGTGCCCTGAAACTCATCTGTGACCTTGGAGCATTATTAAAGCAAGCTAGTGTCTGAAACACCTAAAGGAAAGAATGGTACCCACCTGAGATGAAGAGACCCATAATTTATCCTCCTAGCAAAGCAATACCTCTGGCTGATTGAGGATAAGATTATTTTTAATTTAATTTAATTTTTAAAATATTTTTTAAAGATTTTATTTTTTTACTCATTGGGGGGGGGGCAGAAAGAGGGGGAAGCAGGCTCCCAGTAGTGCAGGGAGCCTGATGCAGAACTCAAGCCCTGGGACCATGACCTGAGCTGAAGACAGATGTTTAACCAACTGAGCCACCGAGGTGTCCCTATATTTAATTTTAGATTAGTTTATTTGGGCATTGACCTATGAGTTACAGACTTTATATACTATTTGAGTTCCCATGTCTCCTTATGAACTTTGATATGAATGTGAGTTCATACTGAAATTTTGGAAATCTCTTTGTGGATGCCTTATAGTGTGCATTCATGTTCTGCCATTTAATTGCATTCCCCATAACCTCTCTTGACCTCTAGCCAATATGCCTGGGCATAATTTGGAATGGGGAACAAATTATAAAATACTCCTAGAAATCAATAAGGAAAAGACAGAGAATGCAAGAGCAAAATGGGTAAGAGCCTGGAACAGGCACTTTTCCAAAGAGGATGTTAAATGGTGATCACATGTATGGGGGTATGTTTAACTTCATTAGTCATGAGAGATATATGAATTAACATCCCAAAGGAGAATAACTCTGCATGCCCACTGGAATGTGTAAAATTAAAAAAAAAAGATTCAATACCCATTATTGGTTATGATGTAGAGCAGTTGGCAGGAATCATATAGTGCTTTGAGCATATGAATTGGTAAGAACACACTGAAAATCTCTTTGGTAAAAGCATCTCAAGAGCATTCCATATGGTCCAGCAATCTCCCCCCAGACATATGAAACACAGACACAAACACATGTTCCTCAATCTACAGGAATATCTTTCAATTACTCTGAATGGATTAAATGCTCCGATCAAAAGACATAGGGTATCAGAATGGAAAAAAAAAAAAGACAAAACACAAAACCAAGATACTACCTAATTGGATCCAAGAGTACATTAAAAGGATTATTCACCAGGACCAAATAGGATGTACTCCTGGGCTTCAGCATGGCTCAACATCTGCAAATCAATCAACACGGTACACCACATTAATAAAAGAAAGGAAAGAAACCATACAATCCTCTCAATAGATGCAGAAAAAGCATTTTGCAAAATACAACATCTTTTCTTGATAAAAACTCCCAACAAAGTAGGGATAGCAGGAACACACCTCAACATCATAAAGGCCATAAACAAAAGACCCACAGCTAATATCATCCTCAATGGGGAAAAAATGAGAGCTTTTCCCCTAAAGTCAGGAACACTCTCACCACTGTTGTACAACATAGTACTGGAAGTCCCAGCCTCAGCAATCAGACAAGAAAAAATAAAATAAAATGTACCAAAATCAGCAAAGAAGAAGTCAAACTTTCACTCTTTGTAGACAACATGATACTCTATGTAGAAAACCCAAAAGACTCCACCAACAAATTGCTAGAACTGGTACAGGAATTCAACAGAGTCACGGGATGTAAAATCAATGCACAAAAGTCTGTTGCATTTCTGTACACCAACAATGAAGCAGAAAAGAAATCAAGGAATCAATCCCATTTAAAATTGCACCAAAAAGCCGAAAATACCTAGGAATAAGCCTAACCAAAGAGACAAAAGATGTGTACTCTGAAAACTATAAAACACTCATAAAAGAAATTGAAGAAGACACAAAGAAATGGAAAAACATTCCATGATCATGGATTAGACAAACAAATATTGTTAAAATGTCTATACCACCCAAAGCAATCCACAGATTCAATGCAATCCCTATCAAAATAACACCAGCATTTTTACAGAGCTGGAAGAAAGGATTCTAAAATTTGGATGGGACAAAAAAGATCCTGAATTGACAAAGTAATATTGAAAAAGAAAAGCAAGCCTGGAGACATCACAATTCTGGACTTCAAACTGTATTACAAAGCTGTAATCATCAAGACAGTTTGGAACTGGCACAAAAACAGATAACTAGATCAATGGATCAGAATAAAGAACCCAGAAATGGATGTCAACTCTATGGTCAACTAATCTTCAACAAAGCAGGAAAGAATATCCAAAGGAAATAAGACCGTTTCTTCAACAAAGGGTATGGGGGAAAATTGGATAGCCACATGCAGAAGAATGAAACTGGACCAATTTCTTACACCATACACAAAAATAGATTCAAAATGGATGAAAGACCTAAATGTGAGATAGGAATCCATCAAAACCCTGAGGAGAACACAGGCAGCAACATCTTTGACCTTGGCCACCCCAGCTTCTTACTAGACATGTCTCCAGAGGCAAGGGAAACAAAAGCAAATATGAACTATTGGGACTTCATCAGGATTAAAAGCTTTTGCATAGCAAAAGAAACAATCAACAAAACTAAAAAGTGACCTACAGAATGGGAGAATATATTTGCAAATGATATAGTAGATAAAGGGCTAGTATCCAAAATCTTTACAGAACTTATTAAACTCAACACCCCCAAAAAACAAAAAATCCAGTCAACAAATGGGCAGAAGACATGAAAAGATATTTCTCCCCAAAATACATATAAATGGCTAACAGACATATGAAAAAATGCTCAACATCACTCATCATCAGGGAAATACAAATCAAAACCACAATGAGATGCCACCTCACACCTGTCAGAATGGCTCAAATTAACAACTCAGGAAACAACAAAATCTGGTGAGGATGCAGAGAAAGAGGAACACTTTTACACTGTTGGTTGGGAATGCAAACTCAAAATGCAAAATGTTAAAAATGTTAAAAATAGAGCTGCTCAGGTGTCTGTGTGGCTCAGTGGGTTAAGCCTCTGCCTTCGGCTCAGGTCATGATCTCAGGGTCCTAGGGTTGAGCCCCACATCGGGCTCTCTGCTCAGCAGGGAGCCTGCTTCCTCCTCTCTCTCTCTGCCTGCCTCTCTGCCTACGTGTGATCTCTCTCTCTCTCTCTCTCTCTGTAAAATAAATAAATAGAATCTTAAAAAAAAAAATAGAGCTACTCTATGACCCAGAAATTGCACTACTAGGTATTGGTCAAAAGGAGATAAAAACAATGATTCAAAGGGGCAGCTGCCCCCTGATGTTTATAGCAGCAATGTCCACAATAGCCAAAATATGGAAAGAGCCCAAGTGGCCATCAAGGGACGAATGGATAAAGAAGATGGGATACACACACACACACACACACACAGAGAGAGAGAGAGAGAAGAATATTACTCAGCCATCAAAAAGAATGAAATCTTCCCATTTGCAACAATGTGGATGGAATTAGAGAGTATTATGCTAAGCAAAATAAGTCAGAGAAAGACAAATGCCATATGATTTCACTCATGTGGAATTTAAGAAACAAAATTGATGAACATAGGGGAAAGGAAGGAAAAATAAAGGAAAAAAGAGACTATAAAAGACTCAACTACAGGGAATAAACTAAGGGCTGCTGGAGGGGAGGAGGTGGGGGGATGGGATAATTGGGTGATGGACATTAAGGAGGGCACTTTAAGTAACAAGCACTGATGTGAGATCATATGAACCCATATAAGCCTGGGTGTTACATACAACCGACAAATCACTAAATTCTAGCCTTGAAACTCATAATACACTATATGTTAACTTGAATTTAAATAAAATTTTTAAAAAACCCAGATGTTCCCCAAAAGACACATACAAGAATTTTTCATAGCAGCACTATTTGCAATAGTTCCAAGCTAGAAACAAATGACTTTTTTTTTAAGTCATGACAGCCTGGATCTCCAAAGGACCAATCAAAATGGCTTTCACCTTAAAATTCTCAGAGCAACTCCATTGAGTCTTCTAAAGCTCTTGTAAAAAGAGGACAACCAGAAAAAAAAAAGAAGACAACAAGAAATGTGACCCTCCCTTACCTGATGAATAACCACATCACCAATTAAGTAGAGTTGCCCAAATCATTACACCAGGGTCTGATCAAGACTACAAACCCAACCACCAATGTATAGGAAATACAGAGGGAAATGCAAAAGCAGGACTATGGAAAAATATAAGGGCCAAAGATCTGATCTTCAACAATAAATTGTAAGGTAATAAGGGGGAGGGGAAGCTTTTCTTTTAATAATTCATTAAGATAGGCAGTGGTTCTCTGTGGTTTTGTGTCCGTGTTCCATAGTTAAAACTCCATCAAGTTCTGTCACCATGCTTGCCACTGGGAAGCAAACATGAATACACCACAACCCTTTTCCTCAAAGGGAATGTTGAAAATGTAGTCCCTGTGTGCCTTCTCCTCTCTAAGGCTCTGTAAAGGAAATAGTTCTGGAAACAGAAGGGAGGATCCCATTAATTAGAGGCACAGATAACATAGATCATCATTATCTGTTGTCACGCATTGTCTTTAGCTTGGACCACCACAATAAAATAGCATCGACTGGGTGGCTAATTAACAGAGATTTATTTGCTCATCGTTCTGGAGGCTAGAAGCCTGAAATTAGGGTGCCAGCATAGTTGGTTCTGATGAGAATTCTCTTCCTGGCCTGCAGACAGCTGCCTTCTTTTTGTGTCCTCACAAGGTGAAGAGGGAGCGAGGGAGAGAGAGGAGGGGGAGAGAGAGAGAGAGATCTGGTAGCTCCTCTTCTTAAAGGAGCACTAATCCCATAATGAGGTCTCCACCCTCATGATTTCTTCTCACTCCAGTTATCTCCCAAAGGTCTCATCTCCACAGAGCTTCACATTGTGGATTCGGGCTTCAGCATATGCACTTGAATTTTCAGGCCATAGCACCTGGTTTTAGGGCTTTGGGGGAGACTGATGGACACATATTAGCATATAGTACCAGTTCCTTGGCATGTCAATGACATGTGCATCCCTTACCCATCTCCCAAGATCTGACAGGCAAAGACTCCACCCTGTGGGGAGAACAAATTGTATCATGCTTAGTAAAAATAAAAGTTGCCTCTCTATCCAAGCCAGTTGCAGTAACTCGTTATCTTTGACTGTTGTGGGTATTGTTGTGGCTAGCAATTCCCTTTTTCTTCTGTTTTCCTTCTTAACTGCTTACTTTTAATTTTCCGTGCATTTAGAGCAAGCACTTTGCAAAATTTTGGTAAAGTGACCTTAAGGTCAGTAAGCTCTTTTATTACATTTTCAATGCCAGAGTTCTTGTTACCCCTTTCTTATGAGTCGTTTAAGACTCTGAAGTTCCTCTAAGGTGCATCTTCAGTTAGGACCAGGTCAGAATTAGAAATGAATGGAATGAGAATTTCAAAATTGAGTTCAAAAGAGATTATTCTCTTCTCTAAGGCTTGAGAAAGGCTTTACCTACTGACTAAACTCACCGAATGGTCATAGGGAAGATATATGCAATGAGACCTATTCAAGGAGATGCAGTAACTTGTCTATAATGAGAAAAGGAAATCTACCCAAATCCCATGACTGCCTATGTTTCTCCACTTAGTAAATGCCTGAGAAACAAGTGTGGTCCATATTTATATCTCTGGGGCTGTCTAAACCCTACTGATAGAGTAATGGAAAACAAACTTGAAAACACACACATGGGCTCTGTTCTCAAAAAACATGCCATCCTGTGAGCTTGGCAGAGCAGCAAATGGACAATTACAAGACAGCGTAATATAAGCTATTAAAGAAATAAATCCTGTGCTGTGGAAACACTGATTCTAGCCCGTTCACACCAGTTTTGCAAGGCATAGAACACGTGAGCACCGTGTGGAATACAGAAGACCAGGACATGATCATTTCCCTCCCTAAGCTTATCAATGTGGGAGAGGAGACAAAGTCAGGAAGTGGTAAATAGCCATTCTGGACAATACAAGACGAAGTGTAAAATGAGTGGTCGGACCCTTTAAATGTAATGTGAATTCAGGGAAAAGAGAGCCCTGGACTATTGTAAAAATTTAAGAGAGGAAGTAGAACTTAAGAAATTTGGGATCGAGTCAGTGGGCAACAGATGAGGACAATAACGCCAAAGGCTATGTATAGAATTATGAGGCCTCAGTTCCTGGCCGCTGAGACACATAGACTGCTTTTATTTATAATTATTTTGATTTCATGCTTTTAAAACCATAAATAGCACTCCTAGCTTGACTAACAAGAGGTATATTCTAGATATCAGTTAATAGACACAGTCCTTGCAAGGACAAAATTCTCTTACAAATGATCCGAACTACAGAGATGGCATGCCATGTGTGCATAATAGCCTTAATGTGTTTAGGAAAATATTATTGGATTAAAAACCAGACATTTTTAATTTAATAGAGCTACATATAAAGAGTCATAAATGACTCACCCAATTGCCTCTTCATGGTTCAATGTTTTTTTAACACCAATATAAAAATAGTAAAAATGTCATGCATAGAATTTAACCTAAGTGTTTTACAGATGGGCATTAGCACCAGTTTTAAAGATGACATGGGGGAACATCGACTTCAAGATACTAAACACTTTGGAGAAAATCAAAGTAGGGCAAGAGAAAGAAATTGCAGTAAGAATGCAAGCAATTAAATAGCGTAGTACCCGATTGGGCATATGGGCTTAAACATGCTGCAGGTCCCTCTCCATCTGGACTTTAATAAGCTTTGAGTTATTGCCAATAAAATACCAAGGAGGCCTCTTCCGGCATTCATGGGCATCTGTCCACATGGTTCAAACAGGCAGCTGATGGGCTACAGTTGCTGTTAAGGGTATGCTCAGGGAGGAGGCCAGCATTTCAAAGTGGGCCAAGGTTTCACGAGCTACCTCTAGCTGGAGTTTTTAGTGGGGTACTAGCCTCTACAAAAATTACTTGCTTGAGTGCCACTTGAAATAATTTTAAAGAACTAGGCGTTCTCTCTCCTATTTTTAAGTAGACATGTTGACACATGTAAGTTTCCTTCTCAATCTTAAGGAGTGGGATGGAATATATTTTTAGTATATTGTACATTTTAGTTGAAATAAGACCCTAACCCCACTCTTTTAATTTTATCTACAGAATCTAAATTCCAAGGGGATTTGATATGCATCATTATCTACGTAAGAAATACACAAAGCAGCTTTCAACACCCAGAAATGTGATAGGATTTCTCATATTCGTCTTTCCATTCCACTCCTTTAATTTTATCTAAAGCGCAATCAATTTTTTTTTAAACTTCAGCCATTCTGGAAAGTATGTGTTATGAATCATCTGGTGATTTAAATTTGATTTCCATAATGATGAGGCTTTATTATTTTTTAAACTTTTCGAATTGTCAATATTTTAATTACTAAAATTATTCAGACATATCTTACAAAAGTCACAGATGAGGCAGTTTGGTAGGACAGTTTTCATATTGACTCTATTTTGACACTCTACTCCCATCAAGACATTTACGTTTCAAGCTTTTTATGTACATGTGGTTAACATCAATAAAAACTTAAAAATCAGACTCTCAGACCATCTCTCAACCCTACTTCATCCCTCATTTCTGATCTTCAAGAATGAACCGAGGTGACTCTCAGAGATGAAAGGAACACAGTGGTTTCAGATGTTATTTGTTAGAAAGAAGACTTAGGGGCCCCTGGGTGGCTTAGTCCATTAACCATCTGCCTTGGGCTCAGGTCACAATCTCAGGCTCCTGGGATCAAGCCCTATTTTAGGCTCTCTGTTCAGTGGGGAGTCTGCTCCTCCCTCTCCCTCGGCCTCTTCCACCCCACTCCCTGCTCATGAGAAAGGGCCCCCCCTTTCTCTCTCTCAAATAAATAAAATCTTAAGAAAAAAAAAGATTTAAATCCTATGTTAAAGGTTTTAGGAAGTGCTCGCTTCGGCAGCACATATACTAAAGGTTTTAGGAAATGGTGAGGAAATGTAAATGGCCCAACATCCAGGGGCAAGTTTTGTCATAATATCCTTTGAAATCTATGCAAAGCAGACATTCTGTCTGAATATAGAGCATTACATCTCATTTCACTGATTCTTCGAATTAAACAATGATTCAAACTCAGTAGGCTTTCATTTTGATTCCAGCTTTGTCACTAAATGATTTGTCTGGGCTTCAGGGTTATTCATCTATAGAAGGAAGCCGTGAAGGTGCTGACGTTGCTGATATGCGGATGTCATCCATCTGTTACATATCATGAAGCCTAAGGCCCTATGTACTAAGTTCAACATGCCCTGAAGTTCTCTCTCAGCCGTTCCTTCTAATCAACATCCAATACTTTTATAATTTAAGCCCTATCTGGAATATTTTGTTTTATTAAGACATTGTATGTTCTGTCACATTTTATAAATGTAGTATTTATAATAACTCCATTTATTGGCCAACAGGATTTTTTCTGGGTTAATGTATAATATTTCTGGAACCCACAATATATAAACATATTGCAATTTTTCTTTTTTTTAATATTATATTTATTTGAGAGAGAGAGAGTATGAACACAAGCAGGGGGAGGGATGGAGGGAGAGGGAGAAGCAGACTCTCTGCTGAGCTGGGAGCCTGATATGGGGCTCTATCCCAGGACCCTGAGATCATGATCTGAGCCAAAGTCAAATGCCTAATAGACTGAACCACATCGGCACCCCCATACTGAAATATTTTTTTAAGTTTTTTAAAAGATTTTATTTATTTATTTATTTATATTTGAGAGAGAGATTGAGAGAATGAATAGGAGAAGGGGCAGAGGGAGAAGCAGACTCCTTGCCCTGATGTGGACTCAGTCCCAGGACCCTAGGATCATGACCTGAGCCAAAAGCAGACCAACTGAGCCACAAAGCTGCCCTGAAATATTTCTAAAGGAGATCAGTTGGACCAGAAATTACCATGTGGAAAATAATGGGAAAAAATTTTTTTTTAAAAAACCTAACAATGGCTTAAAGAAACGATGAAATAGAAGAGACATACAGGTATCTTTGAATATTGGATAGGTTAACATGTACAAAAGGGAATGAAGTCAACGTCGAGGTCAAGGCAAATGGGAATTCCAATTCCTGTAAGGGGAGCATGGCCTACGATTGTTCTGTGTGAGACTTACAGCATACAGTGTGGTATATTTAAGAGGCAAACTGGGGTTGCCTCAGAACCAGTGCTTGGGGCCTGTTAACTTACCAGTTTATCCACACAGCCTGCAATCCATTGCCTGTATAATTCCAGGGTCTGGATTAGCACAGCCCAAAGAATTTAAGAGTTTTTAGAGATGGTGTAAAATAATAATCACATTTTTGGAAAAAAAAATCAGCCGTAAGTGAAATAAGAAGTATCTAGAAAAAATAAGCAACTGGAAAGTCATGGACATTTGAACTGTGGTCATTAAACAAAAAACAAAAGAATGGGCTCCCTGAAACAGACATTTTCAAAGAGAATCTGACAATGAAAGAATGGTACAGATAAATTCACCCACAATTGAGGATATAAAGAAATTTTATTTCAATAAAGATTTTTTTTCAACTAACCAATCAAGATATGGAGAGAGAATCATAGATACATAGATACATACATACATACATACATACACAGACTTTCATAAAAAGAGAATGGAGAACATGGTAGAAAAATACAATTCACAAAACTCACAGATAATAGCTAGAAATTTCCAATGAGATTGGGATTATAAAATAGGGCTGCAGCAATATCTAAAGATATTTAAATTAATTATTTTATTTTATTTATTTATTTATTTATTTTTAAAGATTTTATTTATTTATTTGACACAGAGCGAGAGAGAGATTACAAGTAGGCAGAGAGGCAGGGACGCTGAGATCATGAAGCAGGCTCCCCGCTGAGCAGGGAGCCCGATGTGGGCCTCTATCCCAGGACGCTGAGATCATGACCTGAGCCGAAAGCAGAGGCTTTAACCCAGTGAGCCACCCAGGCGCCCTAATTATTTTTTTTAAGCCAAGTAAAACCAAACAAAATAGGAATACTGGAAAAATCTAGCCAATAGATTAGCACTTTTTAAGACTTGCAGTAAATACCCTTCTCCCCCACATCAAGATTCTTTGTGTGTGTGTGTTATGTTAGTCACCATAAAATACATCATTAGTTTTTGATGCAGTGTTCCAAGAGTCATTGTTTATGTACAACACCCAGTGCTCCATGCAGTACATGCCCTCCTTAATACCCACCACCAGGCTCACCCATCCCCCCGTCCCCCTTTCCTCTAAAACCCTCAGTTTGTTTCTCAGAGTCCACAGACTCCAATGGTTCATCTCCTCCTCCGATTTCCCCAATTCACTTTTCCTTTCCTTCTCCTAATGTCCTCCATGTTATCCCTTATGTTCCATAAGTAAGTGAAACCATAGGATAATTGACTTTCTCTGCTTGACTTATTTCACTCAGCATAATCTCCTCCAGTCCCATCCATGTTGATGCAAAAGTTGGGTATTCATCCTTTCTAATGGCTGAGTAATATTCCATTGTATATATGGACCACATCTTCTTTATCCATTCGTCTGTTAAAGGGCATCTCAGCTCTTTCCACAGTTTGGCTATTGCGGACATTGCTGCTATGAACATTGGAGTCATTGGGGTACATATGGCCCTTCTTTTCACTACATCTGTATCTTTGTGGTAAATACCCAGTAGTGCCATTGCCAGGTCATAGAGTAGCTCTATTTTTAATTTTTTGAGGAATACTGACGTTGTATTCCAAAGTGGCTGCACCAACTTGCATTCCTGCCAACAGTATAAGAGGGTTCCTCTTTTTCCACAACTTCTCCAACATTTGTTGTTTCCTGCCTTGTTAATCTTTGCCATTCTAAGTGGTGTATGGTGGTCTCTCAATGTGGTTTTGATTTGAATTTCCCTGATGGCTAATGATGATGAACATTTTTTCATGTGTCTGCTAGCCATTTGTGTGCCTTCATTGGAGAAGTGTCAGTTCAGACATGAGCAAATATCCTTCCAAAGAATTAAAATGGAAAAGAAACCATAGAAGCCCTATAAAAACTCACCATGATTAGTATAGTTATAGTTCAAGCAATTTGAACTTGATTTACTCTAAATGTTAGTGTCTTGTTAGAATCTCATATACACCCAGCTACTGATAGAGGGTCTTGTTATTTATTGTAAAGTATCACCTGGTTCATTTTGAAACACGGAATCTGTTCCAACCATCACAAAGGTTGTGTTTTCAGCAGCAATGACCTATATGTATCAAAAATGTCCAGGACTCTAGGACAGCGGATTTGTCAGCAAGGAAGCCCACACTAAATTAGACCTATTTTCTCTACTTTTTCTTTCCCTCACCTCCATTACATAATAGAGAACTTTAAAGAGCTACTGGTCATGAACTCTGTGTAATAAAACAATGCTGAACTTTTGTTCCAACTCTTTTCATTCATGAATGTAATTTATGGTTTGTGACACCATCACCAAGAAGATTGAGATTTATAGATTACAATTTCCGTCATATTGGTTCTATTTTCCTTTCATTTAATTTTTCTCATAAAAAGGAGTAAAACCAGAGAAAGGGTAGAGTTTTAATAGGAAATTTGGGTCAACCTCAAATCCCCAAATGACCTTCTGAAACAAAAGTACATTTTTTGAACTACTTATATGTGGGATTCTGGATTAAGTGAATTCCGTGCCATAGCTAAGGAACTGATTATTTTAAATATACAGAAAATTGTTGATTAATGACGTATTTTGTAACTTTTTTCTTTTATCAGTAATTAACTCATGTTTCCACAGTTCTAGAGAAAAGAGGCAGGGCTATAGTTTTAGTTCAAGTTCAGCAAATTATCAATTTTTTTAAGAGTGGGAGACTTCTTTATTTTTTTAAGTTATTTTATTTTATTATTTTTTTTATTCTTTGCCCCAGGAGTACAGGTCTGTGAATCATCAGGCTTACATCTTTCACAGCATTCACCAAAGCACAAACCCTCCCCAATGTCCATAACCCATCCACCCTATCCCTACCCTCCCACCCCCCAAGTAACCCTCAGTTTGTTTTGTGGAGACTTCTACTAAAATCAAAATGTTTGCAATGGTAGCCTACAGGATTTTTTTTTTTAAGATTTATTTATCTATTTTAGGATTTTAGGGAGAGAGGGAGAATGAGTGCCAGGGGGAAGGGCTGAGGGAGAGAGAGTGAGAGAAAGTTTAGCAGACTCCCAGCTGAACAAGGAGCCTGAAATGGAGCTTAATCCCAGGACCCCTAGATCGCAACCAGGGCGGAAACCAAGAGTCGGACACTTACCCAACTGCACCACCCAGGTGCCCCAATAAACTTATCATCTTAAAGAGTGAACTATAGATGCCAGAGCTCATTTATTTTTAAGTAATTTAGAAGATCTTCCAGAGGACTAGAGAAAAATGGAATGCGCATGCCAACTTTTGCAGTGTTTTCCTAAAAAACAAAAACACTGAACACTGCAAGACACAGATTTTTAGTTGTAACTCTAAATATGTAAATTCTGAGTAAGTTCTAAAATTGGAGAATGCAATTCTACTTGCAAAATCAAAACAAAACAAAACTAACCAAACAACAACAGCAAAAACTCTGCGGTGGTAAAATCTTTCCATCAGTGCCGAATGAATCCATTTTCCTTCTCCAGTAGGCTCTCCCCTAACTTCATAACTAGAAGAATCAAGGTTCTGAGCAATTACCACAGATTATTGTTTATACGCACGACCACATCTTATACCTCTTTTAAGAGTGTTACTAATTGAACTGAATTAGGACCATGATTGAGATGGAAACTCATTTAATAGCAGCCTTATTTATCATATTGCAAGAATTACTTAGTAGGATTTATATCTGAGGATAAAGCATATTTGTCCGATAAATCTGCATTTACATGCTAATAAAAACGGCATCAACACCTCACTGGAGGCTTCACAGGTCTATGAGAAAGCATAGAGGAATATAGGCATGTGTATTTGACGCACATTTTTTTTGTCCTTTTTTAAAGATTTTATTTATTGGACAGAGAGGGAGAGAGAAAGAGAGAGAGCACAAGCAGGGGGAGCAGCAGGCAGAGGGAGAGAGTGGAGAAGACTCCTGCCAAGCAGGGAGCCTGATGCGGGACTCGATCGCAGGACCCGGGGATCATGACCTGAGCTGAAGGCGGACGCTTAAGCAACTGAGCCACCCAGGTGCCCCTCTTTTTGTCTTTAAAAATTTCTTCCTAAGGGTCACATAGAACCACCCTCAGATCTGGACCAGCGTGGCCCTTGCCGGCCTCGTGCTTCAAATGGCTCCACGTCACACGAGAACAAGGAATGAGGCTCTAGAGAGCACAGGCATGCCCCACTCAGAAGCAAGCACTTGCAGGCACATTCTCCGAACACCTTGTGCTCATGACTAACCCCTTTCAGCCTCAGCGAAACACATCTCCACGTCTCTTACACTCTGTTCTTGCATCAAAAGTCCACCGAGACCAACTGTATCGATCTTTTGGTTTGGGCCACAGCCAACGTAGGAGAGAGATGCTATTTCAGAGTAGAGAGAAGGCTGGAATGGTGGAAATGCTTCATACACAAAAGAGACAAATCAATTACCTCATCAAATTTCCCTTTTGAGATAGCATGAGAGCAATAAATTATTGGTTAAAGTATCTTTTTTTCCCTCAATAATGCTGAGATACGATTTTCTGGCTTCTCATGCTTTAATTCATGACCCTGGAGATATTCATCACAGTTGCATAAATCTTGAAGTTATTACTTTTAAACGTCCAAGTATTTACATCTTAGACATACTTGTGAAACTTGAGAACTCTATTACTAAATAGACATTGAATGCTAAATCCCTTGTTTTATTTTATTTTTTAAAGATTTTATTTATTTGAGAGAGAGAGAGAGAGAGAGAGAGGGAGAGCATGAGCAGAGGGAGGGGTGAGGGAGGACAAGCAGGCTCCCCGCTGAGCAGAGAGCCCGATGTGGGGCTCAATCCCAGGACCCTGAGATCATGACCTGAGCCGAAGGCAGACGCTTAACCAACCAACTGAGCCACCCAGGCGCCCCTAAATCCCAAGTTTTATTTTATAAATTTAACATAATTTAAACTTTCAAAATACAAGTTTCAATTTCATCTCTGTTTGAAGAATTCTGATTTAAGTTGTGATATTTACTACTTACAAATTATCTTTTGACTAAGAAAAATAATTTATGAAAGTGTGTTAGAAATTAATTTTATTTAAAATATATTTTGGAATTCATTAATATAAGGTTGTTCACTAGAACAGTTGAATAATTAAAAGTAGAGTAATGCATAATTTTAAATATTTTCACTACACTTCTATTTAAGACTTCAAATCCTATCTATCAATAGGATACCAATTAGGTGAAAATATTGATTACGTACACTTAACTGATTCTACTGGAATGAAAGCAATAAAAATAAATGCCATTAAAATATATAATCATTTATGAATTGTGTATGTTTTTATTTCATTACTCATCCAAAGATTGCTGGCTTATGAACAGAACACCAGGCATGCAGAGTAATAAGTAAATTCACTCATCTTTGGTATTTTGCCAACTTTTGGTCACATAAAAGCTAAACCTTTGAACACATCTTTCAATTTTATAATTATGAAGATATATTTGCCAAGAATAGAGAATAGAACAGATTTTATTTAACAGTCTGTTAGTTTGATATGCAACTTTTAACTATTTGACATATGGTATGTGGGTCTCTCTTTTTACTCTTGCTTCAGGCCCTGCAAATGTTAGAAATGAACTTGGTATTGAAGACATACTCTAGAGAGTAGGGCTAAGGATGCATGCCTAAAAATGTATAAGCCAGTTCTATAAGTAGGTCATGTGGCCAGGCAATGAGAGGACAGGATACACTTTTCACAAAATCATTAAATATTAATATGTTACTACTTTAGTTTATGCTAATTTAGTTTTTAGCAAATCAGACCAATTCTTACGGTACATTCTAGAATCCAAAAGTAGTAGTTGGTTCCACATTTCTGGAAAAACAAAATCCCAATATTCTGTTTTGGATATGCTGTTTGCCCCGCCAGACCTACTGTTTACCCTTCGTCCTGCTTGCTGTATGCACAGGGGGCCATCCCATGTTAATGGATTATGTTGATGTCTGGCTTCTGGTTGGGTTTGACGATATGGATGTAACAGTGAAGGGGAGTGAGGTCCATTTCTTTGTTTGGCATGTTCCTACAGATTGGCAGCATCTATCTACCAAAGCCCACAGCTTCTTCAGGGAGCCCTACTTTATTCCTCTTGGCTTAGGATCTGGTTATGGCTCCATCCCCTTGCCCTTTTATGTTCAGGTAGGATTTTTATGGGTCCCTAGCAGGCTCAGTGTATGGCAATACCCCTTGTTACTTTTTCTAAACCTTCCACCTTTGCAAATAGCTCCCCTCTTCCATTTTTAAACTCTTCTGTGTCTCCAATCTGCATACGCCAACTCTCTCCCATGAGTACTGGGATTACTATTCAGTTGACCCTTGATCAACATGTGTTGAGCTGTGTAGGTCCACGCATATGTGTTTTTGGATAACAGCACTGTAAATGTGTTTTCTTTTCCTTATGATTGCTTTTAATATTTTCCTTTTTCTAGTTTACTTTAAGAATATAGTATATAATACATCTACAAAATATGTCTTAATTGATTGTTTACCTTATTGGTAAGACTTCTGGTCAATAGCAGGCTATTACTACTTAAATTTGGGAGAAGGGAGCAAAATTTATACTTGGATTTTTCACTGTGCCACAGTTTGGTGCTCCCAATCCTCAGGTTGTTCAAAGGTCCATTATACGTTTTTGGTTTGTTTGTTTGTTTGTTTGTTTTTTAATATTTATTTGACACACAGAGAGAAAGACAGTGAGAAAGGGAACACAAGCAGGAGGAGTGGGAGCGGGAGAAGCAGGCCTCCTGCTGAGCAGGGAGCCTGGTGCAGCGCTCAATGTGGGGCTCGAACCCAGGACCCTGGAATCATGACCTGAGCCGAAGGCAGTCGTTTAACCAACTGAGCCATCATACGTTCTACTAGCACATGTGTGACTTTGATCATTATCCTTCAGTTTTTGAGCCACAGTCCCTATTCCAAGTCATAGATCATAAATATTCTACGGAAATTTAAGAACAAGAGAGCAAATACTCTCTTGATCATATGTGCAACTTAAACACTGTTCCAGTTATTTTCCTTTGGGGAGCACCTCTAGCACTGAAAATAGTTCATTATAGGCACCCAGCAATTACTGAATGTCTAGTCAATAGTAAAGGACAAGAGATGACCTCTCAGGGCCAACGGTAAAAGTTGCTTCCCTTCCTGAGCTCATTTCCTTCACTGATCTGAGTATCTTTGTCACCTTCCGTACTTACATGAACATGGCTGGTTACAGTTATTGGGTCTGGAACAGAAAACTGGCGGAAGGGAGATAAAATTGGAAGGGGATTTTAAGTAATCTTTAAATAATAAATAAAATAATGTAACATCAAAATATTTGTGATGTCCTCGGTCTTTGACAGGCTAGGACTTGAATATTGCCTGACATCCATGCCATGAGAGTTTTTAAATGGTCTGTAAGTCATACAACTCCAGGCCTTAATATCACTTTATTATAAATTAAGATGAGGTTAGTTCCTTGAGAGGAAAATTGATCTGGTATCTGTTGCTCTTTCTTCTATTGATTTTTTTTCCCATTGCCTTTTCATTTTTCTTGTTTAATAACATTTCATATTTTAATGAGACAATTATGTCACTCATATTACATAATTTATATTTTCCTGGGTGATAATCCTGTGCAATCACATTTTCCAGTGAAGTTATACATTGTCCATTATCTTCTTTTTTTTTTTTTTTTAAGATTTTATTTATTTATTTCACAGAGGGAGAGAGATCACGAGGAGGCAGAGAAGCAGGCAGAGAGAGAGGAGGAAGCAGGCTCCCTGCTGAGCAGAGATCCCGATGCGGGCCTCGATCCCAGGACCCTGAGATCATGACCTGGGCCGAAAGCAGAGGCTTTAACCCACTGAGCCACCCAGGCGCCCTGTCCATTATCTTCTTAAATAATATTTTACTTCTTAAAAATATTTTACCAGTAGTTTTGCCACAACTTCTGTTCCTAAAATTATTTTTTTGTATACCTAAAAGTGAAAAAAAAGGGATATCCTTAGCAAGTCCATTTTTTATATTACCTAAAGAACTTCTCATTTTATGTTTCTTCTTACTATATCCCTTACCTTTAAAAAATGTATTTATTTATTTGACAGAGCAAGAGAGCACACGCAGGGGGGATAAAGAGAGGAAAGAAGCAGACACCCCGCTGAGCAAGGAGCCCAAGGTGGGGCTTGATCCTAACACTCTGGGATCATGACCTGAGCCAAAGGCAGACACTTAACTGACTGAGCCACCCAGGCACTCATATCCCTTACCTTTTTATTCATATTTTCTTTCTAGTGTCCTCAGATAAATCCTAACTTTTATTTTGTGATTAATAGTGGAAATTACTTAATGCTATGAATTTTAACCTTGGCTGTTCTGTGTTCTAACTGCTGCTAATCACTAGATAGACTTCAATTGCAGCTTTAACTTTATCAGTGATCTGAGTTATTTACAAGTATTTTCTAATTTCTAAAAGCTTGGAGAGAAGTTGTAACCTATTTATTACTAATGTCCAGGTGTATTACATTTAGTTAGAGAACACCTGTTACATATTTGCTTTATAGAATGGATTGATATTTCTTTGGACCATAAATGTGCTCACTTGATAAAATCCTATGGGTATGATAAAATTGATATAATTGAAATTGTAAGATTATTCAGATATATATACATATATACACACTCCTACATGTGTCTGCATATGTGTACATCATCCATTTATTTATTTTATATACTTCATCTCTTCCTTGTGGTTATGGGATCAAGGTCCCACTTTCTTGAGGGCTTTAAACTGAGGACCATTCCCAGCTTTGAGAAATGACTACTTTCTTTTGGCTCCCTTCCTCCATTGTCAAAGCCATCAACATGGTTGGATGGGTCAAGTCAAATCAGGTCAAGTCCTTCCCATGCCACTTTGTTCTCTGACCATGAATAGGAAGGTTTTCTGTCTAAGGACTCTTGAAATGAAATTGGACCACTTGGATAATCCAGGAAAATCTCTTCATCTAAATGTTCATAACTTTATCACATCTGAAAAGTCTTCTTAAGGTACAAACATCTTTGGGGACCCATTACCCTGTCTACCACAAGTGGACTGGTGTACTTAAAGAGGAAAGTGTTGGGTCATACAGTAACTAATGGAATTAAATATTATGAAAATATATTTTCATGACTATGATTTTTTAAATCTAGGACTTAATTGTGAGGGTAACAGAACTGCAAGGAGACTAGAATCATAAATTCAATAAGACCCCTATGCCAAGATTATATCCTTGTAAGGAAAAGAGTGGAACTCTGAAACCTGAGATGATGAGTATAAGAATTGGGGAATCATGAAACCCCTGATTTCCATGAACTCTCCTAAACAGAGAAAGAAGCTCCTCTCTCTTTATAGAAGAAAGCAGCTTCCCCTTGCCAAGCCCATACAATGATCTCACCTACAGTAGATACTCTGTTAGATTATGCTTGCCTTCCATGAAGTCTTTTCCCACCTTCATTCGTTGCCTCCAATAATTGGGTTTGGTCTGAGCCTAACCTAAGGAGGGGAACTATGACCCCTGCTGTAGGAGGAAATGCACCGTATTACAGAAGCATCATGGGACTGGCAAATATGTTCACATGATGCAAGACTAATTAAGTGAGAGTATATTCTGAGTATGTTGGATTGAGACACAGGCTGAATCAAGTTTTCAGTTAAGAGAGAGCTTATTAACATAGAAGGACTCTCCTGAGACTTCCAGTTCACTACGGCAAATACGTCCGGACATGGTACAAATTACCTGCTAGAATGTCTCCTTGAATCTGGACATCAGAAAGGTCAAAGGTAAATAAGATGGAGGTACCAGTGTGGCTGTGGTTGCAGAAGGGTTCAGAAAGCTCAGAGAGGTAGGTGTGTTAAAATGCACTTGCTAGATGAAGTGAGAGGACCACTACCGAGTTATGTTCTCTGGGAGAGCCAAAGGGCATCCCCTTGCCTGAGGCACTGGAGAACGCACTTGTGAGCTCTGTCCAGTATCTCTAAGCAGCTGGAGGAGATGGCTTCTTTCCAGAGTTGGGAGTAAGAGGTGCTAGAGATCTGGCCTCTTCACTATTAAGGGGGAGACACTCACAGAGGCAAGGTCAATCAATCCATACAATGGCAATAAGGGCAGAGAAGCGTTGGGGTTACTGGACTCACAGGCATCTATGGTGAAGACTAGTAAATAGTAGAGCATAGTGTTCCAGAGTAAGATAAGTAGACTTCCAACTATATTACTTGCCTTATATAATCAGAAGAAAATCAAGAACTGATAAAGATCGCTATAACATTTCTAGATCCAAGTCAGTTCACAGGCATTGAATTCACTGTTTAAAATTTTCCTTCAAGGAGACCAGATTTCTTAAAGCATGTTATGTTAGATGCAAGATTTGAATTGGCCTCAGTAGGAGACTCAAAACCCCATCATAGTCTTTTGTCAGAGCGAAGGTTTGTGGACACCAGGAAAAATAAAATCTGTCTTTGATCCACCTGACAGTGATTTAAAAGGGTCAGAAGATTCATCCTATGATGACTTCCCCTGTCCTCAAGTGCATATCTAGGGTGGATCTACTTAGGTGCTGATAGATCCCTCATCTTGTAGAATGAGAGCCCTCAAGTGACGTCTCTGAAGTGTCTCCTTTAGCCACAATATTTAGTATTAGAAATATCCCCCAAGGACCTCAATGAGATTGGTGAGACCTATTAGATCCCAGTTCAATTCAGTAGTATAACCTCTATGGAAATCAAATAGATAGGGTTATAGTGGACCAACGTGAATTTAACCAAATGAAAGACTCAGTTATAGTTACGGGGTAGGATGAGTTATCTCCACTGGAGCAGATGAGCACTTAGCATCCAGCTACTGATATAGTAAATGTGAAGTTTTTTTTTTTTTTTAAGTGCCCTTACTGATTCTGTTCTGTGATTAGTGACCTTGATCATGTTGACATTCTGCAGAATATCACAGTAGGCAATTGTATCGATAATGGCATACCAGTTGACGCTGGCTAACGTGAAGTGATTAAATGGCCTTGGTAAAATACATGCCCCACAAGATAGGAGGTAGGTGTACAAATATTTAGGGAACAGCCTCATCAGGCCAATTGTCTGAATCATGCCAGAATATTCCTTTTTTCTCTTTCATATAAATAACAAGTTGTTGTGCCTTGTACTCCTGCCATTAAAATGAGGTACCAATGTACCTAAATGTGCAATAGATCACGAATATGTACTTACATATGCTTGCACATATGTGTGTGTGTGTGTGTGTGTGTGTGTGTGTGTGTATAATATAAGCAGTATTGGACTGACATTGAACTTGGTCCAATGGGATATTACCTTTATTTGGTAAATATATTGACTATTCTGTTTCGGATATGGACACAGGTTTTGGTAGTAGATATTAAGGATAAAGAAATTAGCATATAAATTACTCTGTTCCCTTGAATAGTCCATCTATTTAATATAAAACTCCCTAGTTTTTTTTTATTAAAATGTATTTTAAAATTTGAATGATCCATGTCCATCAACTCCCTCAACCTTTCCCACCCATACTCCTGTCTTTAAACACACAAATGGCTCCTTATTTGTAATTTTCTTTGTTCTTATGATGAAGTTCTTTGGAAAACAGATCCTATTCTGTATGGAACTATTGCCCTTGCATTGCCGCATTCGGTTAGTCTTTCCAGTGAAATATTTTATTCTGTCCTAATTTTTTATTTTTATGTTCTATGAAAAACCATTTAGTGAAAGTGTTGGGTAATTGAACTTAAATTAAAAATTAAATTAAATAAACAAATAAGAACAACAAAAACACAATAAATCTTGACTTGTTTTAAAGAGTTATCTAATTTATCTAAATGACCAAAGTTGTCCTTTATAACACTGATGATTTTTATTGGCTCAAACTACATCCAAACTGGTGAGAATTTTGTCAGAGTTTTTCTGGTACAGAGAAATTGGTTCCAGAGCTCCTGTTAATGAGGTGCAAACTTTTTACGTCCGTAGAGCATTGTTGCTCCAATCTTCATCCTGTTTAAGTCACACGTAGAAAACTCAGCCCCTAATTTCCTCCCTTCAAAAGGGATTGTTGTTGTTGTTTCAATTTTTAGCTAATTTCCTTTATTTATACTGCTTTTGTCATGCGTCGATAGTGTTGACCAACTTCAGATATTTACAGATTCGAAACAGCTGCAAACATATAATTAGATCTTATCAACTTTGGCCATATGTTTGTGAACAAAACTCTCTTCCCCTCTGTCACCAAAGAGCTAAAAACACTTAGGAATTTGGCAAGTTTACAAACTTCCGTATTCTTACTCTTTCTACTAGGATCCTAGATCTTAATGAGCTTCCTAAACCTCATCTATGTGAAATGTGTCTAGGAACAGTCTTCCCAGAACTAGTTACCCAACGAGGTAAATGCTGCATGTCTGGTGGTTTCCTCATTAAGCACCCTACCTAATACTCTTGTATTCGTGATAGGGAGGCTGGTCTGATTGTAATTTATAAGAAGATCACCCACAGACATCCATGACTCATTTCACAGGAAGGGGGTCTCTTTTCTGAACATGAAATAAAGGTACCGGAAAGTTCCTCCTTCCCATTGTTGTCTCTCTCATTAGGCTTTTAAAATTAAGCTTCGATGCTCTTCAGTTAGAATATCATAGGTCACTTTCCCTTTAATGTTGTGAATGCATAGAACATATTTCAGGAGAACAGCTTTTTATAAGACTCAGCTACTTAATAAATTCCATTTTATTAGGGAAACTGCCATTTCCCTACCTACCCCTCCTACTAGCAGATAGCAACTCTGATTTTAATCAGGTCGCTTCTGCTGGGTAAGTCTGTACTAACTGGTGTGCATCATTACTTTGTTGAGATTTTATTCCTTTTTTCCTGCTTAACAAGCATCCCTTCAGCAAAGTTGAGTCAGTTATGAGCTACATTTGGAAGCAGGGGAGAGATGTCTGATCCTTGGTTTCTCTAACTCTATAAAATCTGTAGCAAACGAAACCACAGAAGTAATAGGAACCAAGGGAAAGATCACCTAAAGAAGTACAGAGAAGCAATTTCAGAAACAAAGAGGTCGATCTAAATTCAAATTAAAAGTCTTCCAGGTCAGGGCGCCTGGGTGGCTCAGTGGGTTAATGCCTCTGCCTTCGGCTCAGGTCATGATCTCAGCGTCCTGGGATTGAGGCCCGCATCGTGCTCTCTGCTCAGCGGGGAGCCTGCTTCCTCCTCTCCCTGTCTCTTTGCCTGCCTCTCTGCCTCCTTGTGATCTCTCTCTCTGTGTCAAATAAATAAATAAAATCTTTAAAAAAAAAAAAATTTTCCAGGTCAAAAGTCTGCAGTAAAACAACCCAGAATCAATGCATTGGATTGTGTCAGCTGAAATTGCTCTTCAATTAAAAAAAAAAAAAAGAAAAAAAAAAAAGGCATGGGATTTTGACCTGCATAATAAATCTCGCAGGGAGATGACATCTGTTAAAGTTAACGAAGTGTTTGTTGCGAGGAACTAAAAAAGAAATAGAAGAAAGCACAGAGAAGTACTTTAGCAAAGCTTATCTATAGAATTCAGAAATCACGTTTAGATCGAACTTCCTGCCTATTTCCAGACAGAGCACAGAGCTGTGGCTTTTGAAGGGTGTTAATAAGTGTTTGCAGTTCAATGGAGCCCTCATACTATTAGTCGGTAGAGATATCAAAGAAGTAAACAAAAATCTTAAAGCTCATTTTACCTTTAAGAATGAATACATTCATATTGTCTCTTTTCCTGGGGGAGTGGGTGGGACAGAGGATGGGGAGCAGAGCAGAGACACTAGGTGGAGGCATCCTTGAACAAAGCTGAATTTAGCTTATATTTTAATTCACTTGTGTGGGTGCTCTTCTTCCGAGAAGACAGAATCCAAACATCTCCTGGGAAAATTTTAACCATAATGAAAGCAAAGCAAGTTCTAGAACCACCAGCGCGCGTACCTCCACTGCTCATTTTCAAATACAATACCCTAATGTAAAAAGGTTGATCTGATAGCTTTCTTTCCATGCACTTTACTGTTTAACGTCATAATCCTTAAGTCAGCTCTTTTGATTCAATCCTTCACGTCAGGACTTAACTGAGAAAGGGTTCTTTAGAGAAAGGCTTCGAAGTTTGACATGCGTTTCTCTGACATTTTCTTTACAAATAATATAATGACGCTTCTTGATTCTTCCTAAGACATTTCAGTACTTGTGACAGAAAACTCTCAGCAAATTCAGCATAGACTACAATTTAAAGGCAAATAGCAAACTTAAAAAAAAAAAGTCTGCAGCAAAGAAGAGTCCAGTGCCAATGTTTTTGTACAAAAAGTTTGTGTGCCTTAAGCTGCCTATGATGAAGGATAGAAAATGCATGTGTTGGAGATGGCTGGTTCTCAGAAATAGCTGGTTCCCCTTTCTCTGTGTTCTTGTATCTGGAGGGAGCCATTCAACAGACTCTGACCAGTGAAGTCGAAGAGGAGGAGAAGCATGTTCCTTGCAGGCTGAGGCAATGAAAATCCGTATGGGACCTGGTCTGCTGACATACCAACCTAGGAAGTCAGGGTTCTAAATATGACATAAAAGCAAGCTAGGTAGACTTGCAAGCTGGGAACAGCATGTTCTGTGCCCCTCTTAGAAAGAAGTGCCCAAGAGAGCTGTTGGATCCAAAATGGCTTTACACTGATATTTTGGGTTAGTACATTATCACAGCATGACCCAATCCCTCATGACTTATTCAAAACACAACTATAAAATTATAATTAAATTCAGAAACATAATTAGTAAACAGTTATTCAGTATGACCTGTTAAAAATAAATGTGCAAATGAACAAGCCATTTTAATTATTTAGCACCTTTTTGAAGAAACTATAATACCCATATCTAACTAGGTAGAGTAAAAGAGACCCTCAAGCATTGCTGCCAAAAATATAAAGGAAATATTTTTGGAATGCTTTATTAAAAGCATTCATAGTTTTGATCTAGTATGTAAATGCTTGGTCAATAAGACCAAAAACATCAAAAGCTAAGCTAAAACTGTACAAATTGTATTTCATGTTGTTGTCAGAAAAGGAAACCATTTTGAATGTGAGGTAATGAAGGGTTTAAATAAACAATAAGTCAATAGTGATTAATATTTATGACCCATTTAAATGGTGTTTCTTACAGTCCTAGAATGTAAGAAAAAAAATTTTAACTTAAATTTGTCATTTCTTTCTAAGTGATAGTAAGTGAAGGGTTGCATTCTGGAAAAGTGTATTTACGTACGATTAATCAAATTGCTCTGAACAGGAAAGAAGAGAGAGAAATAGGGCTGGGCACTAGGATGTGGGTAGTGGATAACCTGAGTATTGCCTTGGTTGAGGAGTGGTGAAGGTAGAGGAGAAATTCTGAATGGCAAAGAAGATTGTGGAGGCTAATGTGGGGGAAGATTTGAAGCATTTGAAATGGGTAATACAATAGAAGTCCTTGCCTCCACCTGTGAAATAAAATGTTAAATTCTACCTTGCTTGCTTTGATGTAATTGGATCATCTGAGGCAAGGGGTAGTGAGAGAGAGATGCTGAAGTTTATGTCAGGTGGTACAGATGTGAAGAGAGACAGCATGCGTCAGATCTGATAGTGCAATAGAATATAAAATTGAAAAAGGTCAGCACAAACTATGTAAAACCAAATAACACCATAAATAGAAAGAGTCACTGTTTGGATACCAAAGACTGGAATGAAATATACCACCCAAAATGTAAATGTCTCCTGATCAACTCTTGGAGAACTAAATTGTTTCAGTGGGGAGGTCATACGTCAAGCTGGGATCCAGCTATGGTATGTAATCCTACCAGAAGAAATATAAACCCAGATGATCTGGGAAAGAAGACAGACAAAAATCTGCAAAGGAAGCTACGAATTGAGAATCAAAGAGTCCGATTCTCTAGCCAAATCCAAAGACCAACCGAAATCACTCAAAGCGGGTTAGAAACTGGCCTGGAACCAGACCTGCTCAGCTAGGGTAGCTCGCACTCAAGCAAGGACCTTCTGGAGTGACTGTTTCGAATGCCAGCATGGGCCCCACTGGATGAAAGATACAAGAGCTGTGTATGTTGCTTATTTTGGTGGTGGTGGGGCTATGGGTTTGTTTTCCTTTTTGATATTTTTGGTATTTTTTGATACTTTTTAATATTTTTGGAGTATTCTCTAGTATAAAATACAGCATGTTATAATGGACTGTAATTCCAATATTCTGGGCTGGGGGAGCAGGGATAAGAAGAAGAAAGAAAACAGTGAATTTCAGGAGAGATCACTGGATCCATAACAATAAAAATATGTTCACCTTCCCCACTCTCCCCCCACATAAGAACTTGTTCCTCAAATATTCCAGCTTGAAATCCAAGATGATCCTATTTAACCTTTGCCTCGAAAAGGTTTATAGCCCTCTTATTTTCAAAAGCAATCAAAAGCAATTTTAAATGACAGGCAATAAAACATATTTAAAACAGGGCACTTAAAATAAACAGTCTTTGGTTGAGCTCAGAAACCATTAACAAATGGATGAGTGTAAAGATTTGTGGGTCTTCTCAGGTCACCCCAAATCTCCTTTCTCTCTCTATTTATTTCCCTTTTTCTTGAGAGGTGACCCCTCCTGGATGGTGCTTTATTTCATGACCTGGCCATAACTGAATGGACCACAGGCAACTTCTTGGTCCAAACTAGGTCAGTCCATTTCTCTCTGCATAGAATTTGGAGTTGGGACTGAGAGGAGGTCCCCTAGCTAGAATTATCTCAAGTAGAGAGAGCAGGAGTAAAAGAAAAGCCAACAAGGGTGGTCAGCGTAGGGTGGTGAGAGAGAAAGAAGGTGGCTCAGGAGAAGCAGCCGATTTCAGAAACAGAACCTTGAGATATTTCTAGTATATGTCCTAGACCCAACATTATCACTAATTCTGAATTATTTGATAAACTTTTTAACCTATTCTTGTGATGAGTCACGTTATTTTATGTTAATTGCTGCCACAGATTCCTAAATCATGCACAGAATGAGAATTATATAAGAAACTAACATTGACCCTTGACCGTCACAGCTTTGAACTGAATGGGTCCACTTATAGGTGGAATCTTTTTTATATGTATAAATTCAGCACAGTGCTGTAGATGTATTTTCTCTTCCCAGTGATTTTCTTAATAACATCTGCTTTTCTCTAGCTTACTTTATTGTAAGAATTCAGTATATAATACATAGAACACACAAAATATGTGTTAACTGATTGTTTATGTTATCAGTTATGTTATCAGTAAGCCATCCAGTCAATAGTAGGCTATGAGGAGTTAAGTTTTGGGGGAGTCAAAAGTCATACCCAGGGCACCTGGGTGGCTCAGTGGGTTAAAGCCTCTGCCTTCAGCTCAGGTCATGATCTTGGGGTCTTGGGACCGAGCCCCGCATCAGGCTCTCTGCTCATCAGGGAGCCTGCTTCCTTCTCTCTCTCTCTCTCTCTCTCTCTGCCTGCCTCTCTACCTACTTGTAATCTCTCTCTGTCAAATAAATAAATAAAATCTTAAAAAAAAAAAGTCATACCCAGATTTCTGGTGGTCAGCACTCCTAAGTCCTGCCTTGTTTAATGATCAACTGTAGAGAGTAATGATTTTAATTTGATATTGACTTAATTGGCAGTCTTTATGCAAGAGAGAAAAATAGGCCCAGCGGTACTGCTTACCTCAGACAAGGTAATGTGCAAATTAAACTTAATAAATACTGAGACAAACCAAAGTTGAAAAAATATAAAATCACATTACTTATGGTTTGCGATCCGTGTATTAGTTAATACAAGAAATTTGCAGTGCCAATTTTCATTAATGAAATACTGAGCCTAAAAAATCATTTCAATATATGCACAACAAATCAAAAAACCTTCAGTGATACTCAGTGGGTATTTTTAGAGCTTGTTTCTGTCTCTTATAGAATTGATATCTATTGCTTTGCCTACAACAGTGAGCATCCAAACTGTAATTTTCCTAAAGCACTAAAAAAAATCAAAACTAGATTTAATTATGTTTATTATACTGGAATTATGGAGGTAAGATCATTTGTAAATAACTTAAAATATCTGACAGGAAGGAAGCAGAATTACTTCTTCTTAATTCTTGTTAAGCAGAAAGTTCCATTTCCTTTCAGTTATTTCACAACTGGAAGTCTATAGCTCTTATTCTCCTCATCTGTTTTGCCCTTCTCCAAACCCATCACCCCTCTGGCAACCACCAGTTTGTTCTATTCTGTCTGGGGTTTTTGTTGAATTACCACATATTGTGTGCTATATTTATTATATACTATATTACAATAAAGCTAGCTAGCAGAGAGAAAATGGTAAGAAAATCACAACAAAATATATTCACAATACTGTCTGTATAGGAAAAAAATCAGCTTATAAGTGGACTGTGCTGTTCAAACTCTAGTTGTTAAGGGTCCCCGTCCTTAAATTTGAATTAAATCTGGTAACATTCCTATTTCCTTTTCAATTTTCCTTTGGTTCCATTCGGCAGAGGAAAAGAAGATGTTTGAGGAGAAGTAGAAAATTTAAGAGGATGTTTTCAGAGAGAACAAAAAATGTGATAATGACACTCAAGCAAAATTTTAATCTTGGGATAATTCAAATACTTCTTTTTGGAAACTGCATACTTTGCAACAAATAATGTTTCAACTCAGAGAGGACCTTGCTTCAGAAGTACTTGGCACTTCAGCACCTTTTAGCTTATTCGTTCTAATGCATCAATACATTTTCTGATTTACACCAGTGTTGGAAACCCTTTTCATTTGCCTTATAAACTTAGCCTCTTGTTCCTTTGTAGTTCTTTCAAGTCGCCATTTGCTGGCCCTGGTCCTTTAGTTTTCTGGGTTTTTTTTAGAGTTATTCCCTCCCTCAGTATAAAGTTCAATGTACTTGGTATACAACTTGCTGGATTCAACTCTTTGCTCCTAACGATGTGGCTAATTTTGGACGGATTATTGAACTTGCCTCTCTTTATTCAAGTGGAAAATGGGGGAGACTAATCAAACTTTTTCATAAACTGTTAAGAGAGTAAAAAGAGACACTACAATACGTACCAACGCCCAGAAAAAGAGGATACATAAATATCAAACTGCATTTGCTCAAGGAGTTTAGCTATTATCAGGAATATGTTATTATCAGGAAGAGGTAACATTATCTATTATTAACATGGCATGAATCGATCAGAGACAAAGCTGAAAATATGGGGAAATTGAGGAAAGTTTAAAGGGGGAATATTCATAGAGATGTAGGAGGTTAAGGGAAACTCAGAGGGCTGACTACAGCATAAACTTGTTGTAAAACTAGGTTTAAGCAAGCAAGATAAGGGAGTGGTAGCAGAAAATCAGACAGGAGAGTCGGGCGGTTCTGACAAGAGTTATGGCCTTGGAAGAGGAAATTGGCAAGTGCCTCACCAAGGCTTGGCAGAGAGACGATCACGGGAAGTAGTAGCGGACCTCTCTGAGCACAGGTGACGCTCCCATGGGCTGAACCCAACCGGACGTCAGACTCTTAAGGACATGAGTTGATGAGGCTACAAAAACCATGGTCTCAAGGCACCAAGCAGGTGTATCGTGGGGACACCTGGATTTTGAGATGCCAAAGGAAGCCATCTGCCCTCCACTCCATTTTCCCTTCAATATCCACCCTTATCATCTTCCTAAAGAAACCATGTGGCCCCAACAAAGGGAACCCATAAGCCCACTTTAGTCTCATCATGAGCAGTGATCATTTGGACATTATCCCACGGAAAACCTCAAACTTTAGTCACTGCCAGTTTTGCTCACCTAAAGTACCAGGGATAAAAGAGAAAAACAACAAATATAAAACATGGCAAAAGTTCTTACTTCTACAGCTGGTTGGTACATGGACAATTCCATCAAGTGTTCCCAGCAGCTCAACTTCCCCAGAGTCAGCCTAGGATTTTCCTGTTTCGTTCTGCCATCAAAAGTGTTTGTCTGGAAAAAAAAAAAGAAAAAAGAAAAAAAGAAAGAAACTCTTTGGGTACCTGATGGGCTTGGGAGGTAGAATGTGCAACTGTTGATCTCAGAGTTGTGAGTTCAAGCCCCAGGCTGGGCAGAGAGCTTAACGAAAAAACATAAAAACCAATAAAGTGAATCTTTTTTAAGAAAGTATTTGTCATAGATATGATGAATTTATGATAACATGATCAATTTATGATAATGGGGTATTATAATTATAGTACAAATGTTAAATCCTTAAACTCACTAGATCTATTCATACATACTAACTATGCATATGTAAGATGACTCCTACATCAAGAGACATTGCATTAACCAGAAGAAATGAGTTTTCAAGGTGGTGATTTTTAGTGTTGAACAAGTCCAGAAGTTATTTAAGGACAAAAATTGTTTCTGATGCTTCCCAAATTAGACCTTAGACAGCCAACTGTGCTTTCTGTTTAAGAGGAGCTGTTGAGAAACTCTCAAAGATATACCAGCTTCTAATTTTATATTGGAAAGGTAACATATTTGGTGCTGCCTTTGTAAACAACGCACCATCATCTGTCTCCACCATCAACTCATGAATGCTCTGCAACAGAGATTGCAACTTAAAGGCATGTTTTTCTGTTGTGTTCACAGCTCTAACTCCCATCTCTTCCAGTGCCCAGCACACAAGAGGCCCTCAGTAAATATTCATTGAAAATAGAGGCAGGATAGTGAACAGAAATGACAAAAGAAAGCAAGGGTACATAATGGGAAGTGGCCACGATGGTGTCCAGATTTCACACCGACTCAAAGTGTGGAAACACAAATATTTTTATTTCTGAACAAAAAAAATGAATCCGTGCATCAACTCTGTTATTGATGGGAATGTGACTACAGCCGTGTGACCAGTACCCTCGTGTGGAGCAACCGTTGCGCAAGCTACATGACAACTGAAGCCTCAATTCCCTCAAATGTAAGTTGAGAAGATACAGTGCCTACATTACAGGGTTGTTGATAGGGTTTAATAAGATCGAATTCCTAGCAATTCGTGTTCAATAATAGTAGGAACACTGAAACTATTATTACTGACAATAGCTAACATGGAGGAGCTATTTGCTACGTTCTAGTCACTGCTCTGGTATTATACACGTATCTTCTAAACTGAACAAACAGTATGTGGTCCCAGGCTAAGCACTTGGACTCCTTCCTACTGTACTCAGTAGATAAAAATAGTTGTCTGGAGTAGAACTTCTTCCTCCACACCCTTCTAGGTGACATTCACATCTCATAAGGGCCTGTCTAGTTGGGGGATGGGGAAGCTGCTCCTGGATTTTTTCCTGAAAATGCCCTTGATTTGGAAAATACATTTAATCGATTGTCATTTGTGGCAGCAACTTCAGAAAATTCCTTGACCTCTTCTGGCCTTCCGGCCAACCACAAAGTCTTCAAGCATAACAGAAAGGAAGAGAAAGGGAAAGAAGTGGGGGGGGGGTAGGGAGGGAGCTGGGGGGGTGGAATCAGGTTTCCTGCTGAAGTCGAGTCTTGCCAGCTGGTAGGGTGCTTCCTCTTCATGTCTCTGGGGCTGGCTGCTGAGCCAGCTGGGCTCCCTCATTCTAGACTATGTCATGGAGCTTTAGGTCTGATACCATGGTTGCTTTTTGTTTTTCTGATGAGGACACTTAAGTATTGGGGGATTTTTTTTTTTTTATGTGAGACAATTAGGAGCCTAGAACACCATTAGCTGGACAGAGGAGCAAAGCCCTTTCCTGGCAGAAATGTAGGCTGCAGAAGATGTTTATTGCCAGTCTCTGACTAATGAGATGCTTTAGGCAGCTTTGCCCTGCAATTGAGATAGAGTGCACACGCAGCCCAATTAGAAGCAAGTGACTGCAGTCTTTAGTGGAAGCGATGAACTGGAATTCCAAGATGTAAACAGAAATGGAAGATGGATTCTAATGTTTTGAAAGGAATTTTCATCATGGTATTACAATTTTCAAAGCAAAAATGTCAAAGCACTATTTGCTGCAGGAATTTTAAATCTATTTATGGCAAAAATAATTCGTTAAAATATCAAGTTATCTTGAGTTTCAGAAGTTTCCTTAGACTCTACTCCAATTCTGCTTCTAAAACTGCATCATAGAAATAATTTGTAATGTATGTGAATTTTATAGGTTAATTTTAAAATCAATGAGAAGTCAAGAAACCCAATTACAGCTTCTTAGCCATAGGTGATAGAAGACTAAAGCCTCAGACAAAACGGTTGTGAGGACTCAGTGAGACAATGCAAACATTTGCCAAATGGCTATTGAGCACGCTCCGTGTCAGACACAGAGTGTTAAAACAGTGTCTTCAACCCTTGGGAGAGATCTGTGAAAAACCAATGTGGTCCCTGTTCTTGAGGGACTTACATTTCTGGTGAGGGCTGGAAGATAGTTACAAAACAAATAGATAGGTAAATGATTTAGCATGGTAGAGGGTGGTAAGTAAAGATTGAGCAGGATAAAAGGTAGTGCGGAATGTCTGAGGTAGGTTGAAGAGGGGCATTGGGGTTTTAATAACCACAGACGTTTTTGAAAAGGTGATAGTTGAGCCAAACAGAGTTAATAAGGTCAGAGAGTTAGCAATGAGGATATCTAGGGGAAGAGCATTCTGGGTGAAGAAAACAACCAGTACTTAGGATCTAAATTCCAAACAGCTCTGGTTGTTTCCAGAACAGCATGGAGGCCAAAGTATTTGGAACCAAGGAAGAAAGAAGCAGGAGGAGACAGAGTCAAAGAATGAACAGAGAGTCCGATCCTGCCGACTTCAAAGGTCATTGAAAGGAGTCTGATTTTAGTCTGAGTGAAAAAAGAAACGATCACAAGGTTTTAGCAGAGCAGAGGCACGTCGGAGTTAGGGTTTTAAAATGATCCTTCTGGTTATTATGTTGAAAACAGACAGGACAGGCTGGGCAGAAGCAGAGGACATGGTGAAAACTAGCGTAGTAACTCAAGTAAGAGATGATGGAGTCCAGTCCAAGGTGGTGATACACAGACAGAAACTAACGAGTCTGGCCTGAAATTCACACTCCATAAGTATCAGCTCTTACTATCATTTTAAGGAAGTTGGTGATAAGATGACATCTCCCACTACTTGTCTTTCCCAGAAAAGCCGGTACAGTTTGTGAGTAATATGGAGACATTTATTTACTGGACCACAAAATTCCTCTTCCCCTCTGAGATTTAGTTCAGTTCAATCCTGAATCTAATCAAAGTAAATGGTGTTTAGATTTTTTCCCCCTCTAACAACTTTATGATCACTACTTTTTATGACTCCCTCATAAATCTGCCAATCTAGGAGTCTGTTTTATATGGTATTTTGGCTTTAGACCATTGAAAATAATGGTTTAACTCCCATCCATATTTTTGGCATCAACTACATTTTTCTGTATCTGTTTCCATCTCTTCTTATACACAATTTGCTTTTTTCATCATTCTTTTCTCAACTATGGGTTTCAACTATTTTAATTCATTCATCACTCAAGTATCTTTAAAGTGGTAAAAATACATGGGGCAGATGTGGTCTCTAAACTCATTTTAGCCCTAATTTTGGGCACAGATAAGGTGAAACTAATAAATAGTTAATGCCAGCTAACACATGTTAAAATGTGACTTTAAGAAAGATTTTTAAAAATTGAAATGCATGCACTGTTTTATATAAATATGTTTAACAGATGTATGAAACAAAACTAATTATTAAAATTTCCTTTCTGGGAAAAGTTACTTGTGGCCAACTTTAAAAGGCAAGGATTTCATCCTGGGCAGGTATTAGCAGCTTAATAAATCTGAATAAATTATATACAACATCTCTGAACTTAATGCATTTTCCAGAGAACCAAAAAGATGTAATTCCACCTCCTAAACTCAAACTCATTCATTCATTCACCCACTCACTCATTCAACAACTAGTATTTGTTGAACACTTAAGTTTCAGTACTCCAGCAGCACTGACAATAAAATTTCAGAGAGGCACAGAAAAAATTCTAGCTTTCATGGAGCTTCTAGTCTAATGGAGGTGCCTGGGTGGACATCAACAAAATCACACTCATGAATAGGTCATGACAAGTGGAGGAAATGCATTCAGATGAAAAAAATAAATCACCACTCTAGGAAATGAGCTTCATAGATAAAGCAAATCTTTTGTCTATTCTTATCAAGTGGAACTTGTTCATTTAAGTTAATGGACAAATATTTAAGAAGCTAAAAATGAGGCATCCGTTAAAAATCTCCTTGGAAGTGTCCTAGTTACTCAGGATATCAATGATTTCCCAAGTAGGAGACACTGCTTCCATGTATTGGTGGCTTTCTACCAATGCCCTGAGAAGAGCTAACTCTACCTTAACACCTATTCTATTTGTGGGTTCCCATACCACTGTGTGCATTTTCTTCACCATTCACTAAGCTTTCTCTGGCAGAAAGCTGTGAGAATCGCTCTGATTGCTGTTATTTTTTTTTCCCAAATAGAGAAAATACACAAGGAAGTTAAAATGTGCTTACTTCTGCCCAAAATAAACTTGGCAAATCAAATGTTTGAGGGCCCACTATGCTAGTTATATGATGGGCGATGTGCTAAAGACTAAGGGTATAGAGTAAAGGAGGAAGTGGATCCATGGCTCAGACAAATAGTCACTTCCTTAGTGACTCCCAGCTAGGACGAAAGAGATCAGAAGTTCAAATCCAAGCATTTGACTCCAAAGCTCATGGATGTTCCATATTTAGCCTGAGGTCTTTGTAACAAAAAGTACCATCTTTTTCTCACCAGATTTTAAATATCTGTGAGGAACATCTACTCAGATTCAAAAAGCCAAACAAACAAGAAACAACCTAATAGGGCACATAGGATGTACACCCTAAAGGGCACAATCTCTTTTATCCTCAAAAAAGACATGTTGACAAGTGACAGAAACTTGTTTCAAAAATCCTTCTGTTCCCATGGTGCTTCCAGGAACACAAGAGAAGGAAGAGCAGTTTGACCCAGGAAGACCTCAAACAAAAATCAGAAAACTACCCAACATCTTGGCAACGTTGTCCATTTCTCATTTCCATTCATCGATGCATTATTTTCTTTTCTTTGGATAGCAGGCTTTTTCTTTAGTACTCACACGATGAAATATGGCCACCCTATCCCTTCTGAGTTTGCAAATTCTGTTTTCTCATAACCATCACAGACCAACTAGCGTAGCTCATCAAAATTTTGAAATTACATGGGAGACAATCTGATTAGCCTGATCTTGACCATGGAGTGAATTCAATCCAAGCAGCTGGGGCTGGGGAGGGTAAAACATAGTACACCATTCTGATAGGACCCAACTTCTACAGGGGCAAAGATCGGAGAAGGGGAAAAAAAAAAGAAGAAATAAGACTCCAGTAAGTGGCCACATGTGGCGTAGCCTAAAAGTGTTGAAATGTATGAAATAAAATGAAAATGAGAGAATAGCATGTAATTAAACTGAGTTCTCAATTAAATTTGGGATGGGCATTCCTGGGTGAAACAGGTCAAAGAGAATGAAAGTGGAAGTTTGATTCGAGAGAGAAGTCAAGATCTCGCCATCAAGGTTTCCGATGGAAGAACATGTATAACAAGATGCAAGGAATGTTCATGGCACAGGGAAGAAATGAAAGTGAAGATATTAGTAAGGATTAAAAAAAATTTCATTATAGAAATAATGTCAGATATATTTTCAAGGCAAAAATAAGGCCGATATGAAAAGCCTAAGGGAAAACTTAAAGTCTTAAAGTCAAGAAATGGAAATTGTTGTAAGTTTTCAACTGGAATTATACAATGCAAATGGAATTTAAAAAAAAAGATAAATCTGGGGAAAGTGTCCCAATAGTGTAGGTAATCTTATAACACTGGAGGCTAACAGGGTGCAAAACTTCAATATTGGAAACATCAGGGCAAGAAAAAAAAAAAAAGTCATCGGAAACTATGTGTAACACAAGCTTGAAATGAAGGTCTGTTTGTTAGGGTCAGGCTACATTTAAGTGACCATATCATTAAATGGTAAATTGATAACTGAGTTTAGACACAGACTGTGGAAAAATAAATGAGGGAACCAGGAGATCATTGGAATTTTCAAACTTTTTTTTTTTTTAAGTCGTGGTTTGTATTATGTGTTCGTGCGTGTGTGTGTGTGTGTTTGTGTGTGTGTGTGTGTTTAAAGGCAGAACCTCTGCGTAATATACCTTCCATAAGCCAGAATGTCTACCGAGTTTACCTGGGATTAGGTTGGTGTATAATTATGAGCTACTTTGTATATAATTAAGAGAATTGGTTTATCAGCTGTTTAGTCTCAGAAACACACATTTTAAGATACTGAAATTCTTAGGTTCTCTTCCTTGCAGTTAAATATTTTCTGCTTATTTTCTCTTCAACTAAAACCTTCCAGCAACGATTGGAAGGTAGAGAAGGTGGAAAGCTAGTCCACTCTCCAAGAAGAAACATGTCTGGAGGGTTAACTCCAAACACTTTGGGATGGCGATAGATCCTTCATCTGTGCAATATACTGTGTTACCGTAATTTACATCCTGTTCTAGTTTGTGCAAATCCTTTGTCCAGGGCCTTTTTCACAGAAACAACTGTTTTCACTTAATTTTTTAAAAAAGATTTTATTTATTTACTTGACAGAGAGAGACCCAGCAAGAGAGGGAACAGAAGCAGGAGAATTGGGAGAGGGAGAAGCAGGGTCCCCACTGGGCAGGGAGAACAATGTAGGGCTGGATCCCAGGACCCTGGGATCGTGACCTGAGCTGAAGGCAGACGCTTAAGGACTGAGCCACCCAGGCGCCCCAACTCTTTTCACTTTAAATAACGCCTGGAATGTCCCTTTCCAGAGAAAATCTGTACTACCCTCTCCAATGAGGTCATTATTTCCGCCACCATCTCCTGGGGAGAGAAAAGTTCTGCCTAGGTCTTATTCCTACTTACGAATAATTGTTCCACTGCTCCAACTCAACCATCTTTCCTCTTGTGACCTCTACAGCATCTGTTAAAATATTCCTTAACCATTTGATTATTATGAAGCCTCAGGCTCCAAGATGCATTTTCACCTTCTTTCATCGTTTCAGCAATTAGTCCACATTTTTCTTCCATGACAAGTCCCTTAATATGTTTTGCAGTAACGCTGAGGGTCATGGCCATGAGTAGTACCTGAAACGCATAGTTCCTTAACTCAGTTTTAAACCTTTAGTTCTACTCTAGGTGATAATATAGTACAATAGTTAATAGTATAGACAATAATACCAGACTTTCTGGTTTAAAATTTTGGTTTTTTTTTTAATCACTTAAGATATCATTGGTATAAAATGAACCATATATTTTAAGGTGTATACTTTAATGAATTTGGATGTTTGCAAAAACCCGTGATACCATCACTAAAATCAAGGTTATAGACATATAGCCACACCTCCCAGAGTTTTCTGGTATCCTTCTGTGTGTGTAAGAGAGAGAGAGAGAGAGAGAGAAAGAGAGAGGGAAATGAACACTAAATAGATCTACATCTGTGAATAGGGATGTTACTGTGGAACTGAATGAGTTATTACAGCAGTTCTCAAAGTTCGGTTTACAGACTCCTGGACATTCCCAAGACTCTTTCATGAGGTCTAAGAGACCCAAACATTTTCATGATACCACTAAGATGTTATTTGTTTTTCACCAATGATGGAAAAGTCATGGTGGGTAAAGCTCCTATTACCTCAGTACACATTAGGCAGAGGCACTACAAGGTACTTGAGGCCATTGTCATTTTCACAAGCGTACAGGAACATGCATTTAAAAAATGACAGTTTATGACAGTTTCACTGAGAAACATCCTGGAGGAAGCAGTAAAATTTGTTAATTTTATTCAATTCTCAGCAGTCAGTATACATATTTTTAATTATTTTGTGTAATGGAACAGGAAACCATCCTAAAACACTTCAGCTGCCTACGGAAGGATAGTGGTTGTCTTATGCTTAGGCAATTGTTTGAGTGATGAGCCGAACTTGCTTCTTTTCTCAGGGAACACTATTCTTACTTGAAAGAACAAATGACAGACAACTCTGGTTATTCAGACTTTGGTATTTGGAATAGTTGGTTTTTTTTTTTTTTTTTTTTTTTTTTTTTTTTTTTTTTTTTTAATCAACAAAGTAAGCCTGTCAGTTCAAGGAATTAAATTGGCAGTATTTGCTGCCAGTGATAACATTGGAGCTTTCATGAGAAAACTGGAATTCTGGAAACCTTATATTGGCCACTGTGAGCTTGCAACTTAACAGTAGTTAAGACACTTGTGGATTTTGATGGCAACATGAACAATGTTTTTATATTATGGAATAAAATGTGTCAATATTTAGAAAGCCTGTGTAGCTCTGTGAACCAATATTTTCCAAATGATCGATGCAAGATACTACAAAACTCTGCAAAAGTAAAAGATACAGGGGTGCCTGGGTGGTTCAGGGGGTTGAGCACCTTCCTTCGGCTCAGGTCATGATCTCAGGGTCCTGGGATCGAGTCCTGCATGGGGCTCCCTGCTCAGCGGGGAGCCTGCTTCTCCCCCTGCTTGTGCTTGTTCTCTAGCTCTCTCTTCCCCTCAGTGAGAGAGAGAACACAAGCAGGGAGCCCGATGTGGGGCTCCATCCCAGGACCCTAGGATCATGATCAGAATGCTTAACGACTAAGCCACCCAGGCACTCCTCAAATAAATAAAATCTTAAAAAAACAAAAAAACAAAAAAAACCTAAAAGATACATTCAAAGGGCAGGATAGACAATGGATTTTTTTTTTAATTTTATTTTTATTCTTTGCCCAAGGAGTACAGGTCTGTGCAAAGTTCTGTAAAAGAACCCAGACACTGACAATGTTTCAGATTTTAGGTTGTAAATAACTTTTAAGAAATTACCACTTACTAAATAGTAGTGTGGCATCAAAGCATATTCCTGATCATATAGTGTGATTTTCTTCATATACTTCTACCAAAACATATCACAACAGATTGACCACAGAAGTAGGCATAAGAATACAGATGTTTTCAATTAAGTCCAACATTACAGAGATTTGAAGGAAAAACAAAATGCTTCTCTTCTCACTGTTTGGAAAATATAGGTTTTCCTACAAATGTTATATTCACATAAAAGGGTCAATAATGATAAGGACAGTGAAATTTGTTGCGTGTTGCTAAATCCTATTAATGCATTGAGGAGAAAAAAATGTCAGGCTCAGGTTAGCCCATTACCAATTCACAGTATGAAAGTCAAAATACCTCCATGTCAGTGTTAAAGAAACCTTCATTTTTGCAGCTGAGGAGCACATGAAGCTGAAGACCGGGTCAAGGACTTCATTTAAGAGAAAGAAAACTTGAAAGAACTTTAGCCAGTCTAACCAAGTCTCCTGCAGCGAAGCCAGGGCCCTGAAGGGAAGAAACAGGACCCTGAAATTTGGGATAAGCTATCTAGGTAGATGCCTTCAATCACCTTGCATGCCCAGAGTCGGAATCCCACAGCCTCCACGCACTGATGTTCTGTAGCAGGAGGCAGGGAGCCAACAACCATCCACTTACCTAAAGCCAAAGCAGAGAGCTCATGCCTTGAAAGTCAGTATTTGCTCACTTCCAGGTTTACTCATCCTCCCTCTTCCCTGGCAAGGTGGCCTATAAAGTTAGGGACAAACATGGAAAGTGTGGGTCCTGCTAAGCGAGGAGGGGATGACACAGACTGAGCTGCAAGTTCTGTTAACGCATACTGCCAGAAATGGGAAAATAGGTCTGGAAGCTAACTTGAGTGTGCTCTAGGGGAGAAGAAAGATAGAATATAAAACTAATTAGGGGAGAGATTGTGGATAGGATTTACTCCCATGATCCTTGGAAGCCGGTGTTTCTAGTTTTTATATACAGCTGAGAAAGCCTCTGGAAGCTTAGCAATGTGTTGGAGGGAATAAAGGACTCAGAAAAATGGGCATACTAAATCCGATCTATTATATGAGACAAAGGATCCTAACCACATTCCTCAGGAGAATTCAGAGCGGTCTTTATCTATGTCTGGGTATGAGCATGAAGCTATAGTATTATTCTAGGGCTCCTGGGTGGCTCAGTTGGTTAAGCCACTGCCTTTGGCTCAGGTCATGATCCCGGGGTCCTAGGATGGAGTTCCACATCGGGGTCCCTGCTCAGCAGAGAGTGTGCTACTCCCTCTCTCTGCCTGCCGCTCCCCCTGCTTGTGCTCTCTCTTCCTCTTCCTCTCCGTTGGATTAAAAAAATAAAATCTTAAAAAAAAAAGATGTAGTATTATTCTGGATAGTGGGCATGCTGATGTTGGGGAAAAAATGCTTCCAAAACATTGCATATTTTGTTATACAATTAATATGGAAAATACGGAAGGGACCAAAAATATGAGGTTTAAAATAATATTTATGATAATACAAGGAAAACAACTGTATTATTTCAGTTTGCCTCAGTTAATTCTTGCTCCTGCAAATTTTGTATAGTTGGATAATGTAATTAGAGATTTAGACTCCGCTTTTACTCTAATAGCTTATCGACTAATTGAACTTAGATGAAAAATTTAAAAATAAAATTATAAGAATGGCATGGATATTATTATATAACATAGTCTTAATAAGCGCCATTATAATAACAATGTTATGTTATCTAGGCTACATGGTTTATTTAATCATTTTAGTTTGTTCTTGTTTACCTACATTGAACTTTTTTTTATTATACCATTGGATATATTTATACACTTGTTGTTATAAGAGTGCCTCTTCTGTATCTCATTGTACCCTCATCAAAAATTGTTCATCGTTCTTTCTCTCTTCTTAAATTTTCACTCATTTGAGAGTAGACTCATGAAATTTTGTTAAATACCATTCATTTGAGGTCTTAGCCTTTCTCAAACTCATTTTTACAGTGACTAGATCTTTCTATGAGGAATGAATCTCTCACATCCTTTATCTTATTATCCATTGAATGTTTATAGTATTAAGTTGTATGAGTTGTATATTTATTGTGAGTATTTCTCATTGTCTATATATAACCAAAAAAAAAAATCCCAATTTCCAATTATTTGCCATTTCAGGTGATCTATCCTTTTAGTGTAGAAAGTCATCCTCATGTTATTATCCCATGATAACAAATGTTTGATAGACATTCATTTAGAGTTCAAGAAATATTTAATTATTTAAGTTTAGAGCTCGTATTCAACATTTTAACTTTATCTGGGTACACAGTATAATATCTCCACTTACTTTTGCCCACCCTCACTAATTTTCATTGAATGCTGTATAAAATCCTGGTCTTTTTAGAGACCTGATGTTTCCTTTACCATATATATTCTTCCACATTAGGACATTGATTTAAAACAGATACTCATTCATGCATACTAATTTTTTCATGGTGCTCTTTTGAACAGCTGAATTTTTGTTGGCACAATTTAAGGCATTGAAGACAGAGACAACTACTTAGCTATATTTATAGCACTTGCCGCTACAACACTAACATTTCTCAAGGTCTTTAAGACTTCACATAGTTAACTTGTTTCACACATTTCTTTCCTTGGGCCCTATGCCTTCTTTGAGTAAAACTATTATTCACACTAATACCATTCTTTTAAATACTCAGGATTCACAACTCTTAGATGTTTCTTTACCTCTGTGTTTTTCCTTTGGCTTGACTCAGTGTTATGTTTCTCAACGTCATAGACACTGCCTTTACCACATGTGTATTCAGACAGCAAAATCATTCTTTTTTTTTTTAAGATTTTATTTGTTTATTTGACAGAGGGAGAGAGATCACAAGTAGGCTGAGAGGCAGGCAGAGAGAGGGGAGGAAGCAGGCTCCTTGCCGAGCAAGGAGCACGATGCGGGGCTTGATCTCAGGACCCTGAGATCATGACCTGAGCTGAAGGCAGAGGCTTTAACCCACTGAGCCACCCAGGCGCCCAGCAAAATCATTCTTTTTTTTTTTTTTTTGAAGATTTTATTTCTTTATTTGGCACAGAGAGAGAGAGATCACAAGGAGGCTGAGAGGCAGGCAGAGAGAGAGGAGGAAGCAGGCTCCTTGCTGAGCAGAGAGCCCGATGTGGGGCTCGATCCCAGGACCCTGAGATCATGACCTGAGCCGAAAGCAGAGGCCTTAACCCACGGAGCCACCCAGGTGCCCAGCAAAATCATTCTTATTCACACATCAAAATAAAGTAGCACGGGATGATGGGCATCCATCAAATCCTCCCACCGGTGACCACGACAAAAACTACGCAACATCTCACAACAACAGAAAATCTCTTTACGGTTTCAGGAAGAAAAAAAAATGCGGAAAGAACCTGAAGATTCAAGATGCTGAGAGAGAATCCGCACTGAAGGGAGTCAGACATTCTTGGCCACTTTTCTCTCTGAGGCTTATCCATAAACAGCTGAGGAGTGAAGAGGAAAAACAGGAGTGGCTTAGAATTTTCAGCAGAATTACAGTAAGAGCCAGAGACAGGGGCTTGGGACTAGCAAGGCAGCAAGGACTCCTGGGATCAGAGAGGGGACACACAGAGACTGGAGTCCAGCACGATGCTCCGATGCTCCCCATAGTCATTTGCCAGTACTAAAGGTGTGCAAGGGGAGAGCCTGAGAAATCAAGCCTAAAATGGCAGCTACAGCTAACTAGCAGCAAACGATTGGCAGTCTCAGAGCACATAGAGATAATAATCTGGGTTTAGGCCAGGCTTTTAGTACAGACCTTCAGAGGTCTGTATATCAGGAGAATGAGCACTCTGGAAATCGACCAACTTAGCTCTCATCAATGCTACACCCTAGGCTGCCATGAGAAAATGAAATATTTTCTATAGAAAGATAATATCAAGGGCTCCCGGGTGACTCAGTTGGTAAAGTGCCTGACTCTTGATTTCGGCTCAGGTCATGATCTTGGGGTGGTGGGACTGAGCCCCACATCAGGCTCTGTGCTCAGCCTGGAGTCTACTTGAGATTCTCTCTCCCTCTGCCTCGGTCCCTCCTCTTGCTTGTGTTCTCTATCTCAGTAAATAATTAAATTTTTAAAAAATATAATATCTTCCAAAACCTTAATAATTGTTCATACACAATAGCCAATAGCCAATTAAAAAAAATCAAGAGGCATGCCATAAAATAGGACCATAAAAAAAGAACACCTCAGAAAATAGATACAGATTTGGAGGTGATCCAGTCATTAGGGTTTTCAGATAGAAAATTAAAGATAATATATTCAGAAAGCTAGACAATTTTGAAAAGGAGATGGAACTTATTTGAAAAATCAAAATCCCTGACCTAAAGGAGAAAAAAGTGAAAGTGAAATTAAGAACTCAACAGATTATAGATGAGATAGAACAAAAAAGAGAATGAGTCAACTATCAGGTGGGTAAAGTATCAGACTAAGACCCAGAAAGAAAAACAGAAAAGGACACAAGAGATATATGGAGCATGGTGGAAAATCTAAAATAAATGTAATTTGATACCTAGAATAACAGGTGAAAGAGGATAGGTCAGAAACCATATCTGAAGGAATATTGACCAACAATTTTCCAAAGATGCTTAATAACCATAGATTCAAACATTTAACAAACCCAAAACAAGAAGAAAAAAAAATTACGCACAGATATATCAAACAAAAATTGTTTGGGGAAAAAAAAACCAGACAACCCACAAAGACAAAAGTTTAAAATCACCTAGAGAAAGGGACAAATTCCCTTTGATGGAAATGCAGTAAGTTTGATATTTTACTTTTCAGCAGAAAAGAACATCCAGAAGACCCTTCCTCAAAAAGTTAACCTATAATTCTGTATCGAGCAAACTTGTTAAAAGAAAGGTGAAATAAAGGTATTTCCAGGAAAAAAATACCAAGGTAATTTATGATCAATATTAAAGTAAATATTAGGGATAGTCTTTGCATAAGAGTTCTTTGAAAGAACATAACTTAGCCAGAAGCACTAAACAAAGAATCAAAGAGTAAATACATGAAATCCAAATATGGACTTTAGTAATGCCATGTAGGAGTTGAAATATACGTAAAATAAAAATACACATAAAATATAAGAAGAGATGGGGGTGGGGGTGCAAACAGAGTTAGTATTCTAAAGTCCTTGCATTGTCCAGGAAGAGAAAACAGCACTTACTCATAGTTATAGAGGCATGTTGTACTCTAAATGTTAATAGACTAGTAACATACTGTATAATTAACAAGCCAATAGGGAAGGGAAATAAAGTATCTAATCATTACAAAGAGAAAATACAGTAAATAAACAAATTAACAATAATATAGTCAATATGTAAAATATTCCAACTAAAAATGTATTGAAAACCATATCCTATAACAATGGAAAGGAGAAATCTATGATAAAGATAAAATGGTATAAACAAAATGTTGAGAAAAGATGCTGGGCCCAAAAGATTTCATCTGAAAATTAAAAAAAAAATACAAACAAACAAAAAAGCCAAATTAATATACAAGCTACAAATTAAAATAGTGGCTATCTTTGTCTTGAAGAGATTATAGAAAGGTAATCAGAGAGAATTTCCAGTCTCAACATCTGGATCTGGGTCATGGTTTCATGGCTTCATCCTCTAAAATTTCATTAAACTGCATACTCTTGATTTGTACAATTTTCCAAAATTATGAGATACTACAATTAGAAGGTAAGTCCTTTACTTAAAAAGGCACTTGGTGGTGAATCTCGAAGTATTTTTCATCCTGTCAAATATTGCTCAAACTACTGAGAATCAGTGTTGTAAACAGCTTCTCTTGGCAATATAATGTGCTTTGTTTTCCTGCTTATTTATCTTTCCGCTTGTAATGAGTCTATGAAATAGTTTATTATCTATTGGATCAGTCGTTAAATCTCTTAAATTTTTAAAAGTATCATAGTTAAGGGAAAACACACTTCCATGATTTTAAAAGCTGGTAATCATTTGGTTTCTTTGATAAGCCAGGACATACATACTTTTCATAGAATATCATGAAGATCATGATCACGAAGATGGTGATAGTCATTCTTTACTAATAACATTTATTGAGCATTTTATTTATACTAAGCATTGTTGCTGTCACATATATTATCTTAGCCTTGCAACAATCCTACAATATAGGAATGAGCTTCAGAGGTACCAGTGGGCCTGCTCTTGCTAATTTTGTATTGATTCAATGTACTTACGACACTTAAAAAATTTTTTAACATTTTTGACAAAATAAGAAATGCATTTATATGTATAATAATGATTTTACAATTGTGAAAATTACTTTGACAAATTCTTTGTTATTTCTTGGTGACCACTTGTCTTATTCTCTAGTAGCTTTAAAAGTGGTTTGTTCTGAATACAGGAGTTTCTTCACTGGCTTCCCTCTTCTTAGCCCATCTATTTCTTCTTGGGTATGTTATTTTCCTTTTTGTTTTGAAACCAGAAGAGGCATTGCTACATTGTAGGAATTTCACAGTATAGCTATAAATTATAATACAGTGATGTTCTAAATCACATTAAAACTGTCAGTTGGTAATGGTTTTCTTCTGAAGGATCTGTTGCTGAGGAGAAAATCTGCTGCCTAACCAAACTGTCCACAGTGATCTCAATTTCATAATAACCTTTGCTCAAATAAAATATTTGCTCTCTGAAAGTACTAAGGAATAAACAAGGGCTTTTTATCAAGACATTAAACTTAGTATAATTAGATATTTATGGTTTCGAGGCATTGGGGACAGATGGGAGAACAGCCATTAGTGATAATGGATGTGGACTTGCTAATCATTACCTTCTTCATCTTTCTCTTGCCATCGCTAATGGGAATTTCCCAATGGTGACCCTTTGTAGTTTTGCCTTTAGTGTTTTCTTGATTTGCTTCCTCCCCCCAATAAATTTTTAAAGTATTCTTACCAAACTTCTGTCGTCCACTCTTAACTACCCCTAAATCCCTCCATTCTCCCATTTTCTATGGCATTTATTAATCGACTTAAAAATAATCTGATTTTGTCATGATGAACTGAATTCTGGAAACAAAGCCTTGCACCTGCTGTCAGCTCTCTCCATAATGACTGACCACATCTCATGAATGGCTCCACTTAATGGTCGTTGAGGAAACCAGAATTACTAGCTCATAACGAAAGGTTTACTTACTAGTACATTGCAGCTTCCTCTAAACTGTTTTCATTTCACTCTGTTTGTTAGAAGGTGGAAGACAAGGCCGTGGCTGAACTTGGAAAACAATTAATTATTCCAGGAAAAGCATTCATATATGTGTCGGTAGATTACAACTTGATTTTTCAAGAGAAAAGGTTTACTTCAAGGTCAGCAGAACATCCAAGTCACCGGATCCTTTGGACTAGCCAATTAGATCCCTGCTGTGACAACCCACACATTAACTCACTCAGATGGCACTTAGAGAATCAGTATTGGAAAAACTAGAAACAGAAAGATCTTAATTTGTGGACACTTTAAACTTATGTTCCAAAGAAGTATCCGCCTTGGTCAAAATTAAGTGATTGGTTATAAATTCAATAACATTATTGTCTATAGCTAATATTTACCAAGTGCTTCCTGGTCACTAGGCACTATGTATGCTAAATATTTGATAGGTTTTATATCATTTAATCTTCATAAAAAAACCCTTAAGTTTATAGTTTATGCTACCATTTTTCCCATCTTCTAGATGAGGCAACAAAGCTGTAGAAAGACAGTGTTCCAGTACACTTAACTGGCAAAAATTAGAGACAAGTACAGACTGTCAGATATGTTTGATGCTAAAATCCAAACTTGCAACCAGTACTTTGTTCTTGCTCTTGTCAGAGACTCTGAACATCCTTCTCGACTTCTAACCAGTTACTGATTGTCAAAATAGAGAACTGTGTTATGATCATGTGGAAAGCCCATTTGAATTTTTCTATCATATATTTAAAGCGGAAACTGGCAGCTTCATTCTCTGTTTGTTTTGTTTTTCCAGCTGTGTAAGGCTTCTTGCGTCCATGCCCAGAATAGTCAAAGTTGGGTTTAAGTCTGTGGGGTTAGGGTTTGCAGGGAAAATATAGGAAGGTTTTGTTTGAAGAGCAAGTTGGAATTTTGGGGTCTTCAATCCAAGCTAAATGAGGAAAGTAAGGTGTATGGGGCAATAAAGAAATAGTGATAGGGCCATCGGTCATGTATGTAGATGGTGAAGATACCAAGAATGTTGGCAGGCATAATAAAAGAGAGAAGAATGGTTGGCCAGATGCTGACATTTTTCAGTGAGGAAGAGGGAATGACTGGAAGGTGTGTAGGAACCACATGAAGTGTTGCAGGTGTCATCATCTGATGGCTTTGTAGGGTATATTCCAGGAAGGAGTGAAGAGGAATAATAGGGAAACAGTTATCAGCAGCAAAGCAAACACCAAAACTATCTCAAGTTATAATTGTATTTGAAGAGTGAAAGGAACAACAGTTGTCACTTGAAAGGAGTGTAGGGGAAACTGTGTCCTCAGGGGTCACCAAGCTTCTGTTTGAGGACTGGTCCTCAGAATGTGGTCCCCAACCCAGCAGCATCAGCATCACCTGGGAACTTGATGAAAATGAAAATTCTGAGTCCCCACCATAGACCTAATGGATCAGAGACTAGAGGGTAGGGCCCCTCAACCTGTGTTTTAACAAACATCCTAGGTGATTCTGGGAAAACTTAGGTTAAAGCTCATGTGAAAACAGAAACAGAAAAGAAATGTCCAGTGAAAAGCCTAACATACAGGAGTATTATTGAAGGCAACAGAAGTTTCTGGAGGTCAGAGTGTAGGATAATGAAACCAAAGAAGACTGAGGCATAGACATATCCAGTTCATGATGGATATGTGAGGGACCCAGATAGTGGCTGGCAATTGGGATGGATGCCATTCATCCTGAGGGACACCTAGAGGAAGACAGGAAATCAATCATAATTAGACTTTTGGGAGAAACAAGAACCCATCTCAAAGGATGATGAGACTCAAGAAGCCGTTCTATAAGAATCGTTGTGCCCTTTCAGGCTTCTGACTAGGTTCAGAACTAGAAGTAGAGGACAGTATAGCGAAACAAGGAAAACACTGACAAGAAAACCAGGACTTCCTTGTTCAATAACCTCTTTGGCATTATACTGATCTACTTGTTTACATGACCCCTTAGTTAGACCCTGCAGACTAATATGGCTCCATGCTCAGCACAGAGTCTGCTCGAGATTCTCTCCCTCTGCCCCTCCCCCTGCTCATGCTCTCTTTCTCAAATAAATACATAAAATCTTAAAAGAAATAGGACATACAACTGATCCTGTAACCCAACTTTCTTAGTAATTTATCTCCTGTACCTGAATAAAATTGTCATTTCTTTGAAAACAATCAATTGTATCAAAAGAGTACTTACTGACCCAAGAGGGCCATGACCCTGTATCGTATCCTTCATGGCTCACTGCCAAATTACGGATTCATGAAAGAGCTGAGGTTGTTAGTCATTGACCTCCCAGGTATCTTGTCTTTGTGTACCATACGGACTCCGAGTCATACATTTCCATCCTGGCCAATGATCATTTGTATTCCTAAAAAGGACCTGGTTTCAAGACACATATTCAGAGAAAGACAGTTTTATTTAAATATCTTTAGATTTTTAGATACTTAGATCTGCAACCACTGTGGTCTCTAAAAGAGGGTGAGACCCTTTAGCATTGTTCCCCACACAAAGACCTCTCGATTTCACTCAGAGCTACCTCCACCAACTTGTCCTGCCTTTTGTTTTCTAAAATGAATACAAGTTTTTATTCTTTTAAAAGAACAACCTTATTTGGGCGTGCCTGGGTGGCTCAGTGGGTTAAAGCCTCTGCCTTCGGATCAGGTCATGATCTCAGGGTCCTGGGAGCGAGGCCCACATCGGGCTCTCTGCTCAGCAGGGAGCCTGCTTCCTCCTCTCTCTCTCTCTCTGCCTGCCTCTCTGCCTACTTGTGATTTCTCTCTGTGTCAAATAAATAAATAAATAAAATCTTTAAAAAAGAAAACAAAAAAACCTTATTTGGAGAGATGCCAGAGAGTCTTTTCTAGCCCCCGCCCCTTGTTTATGGAGTTCTTTCATGCCAGATTTTCTGAATCCCAACACTACTGACCTGCTGGGCCAGATCATTCTTTGTTATGGGGAGCTCTTCTGTGATTGTAGGATGTTTAGCAGCATGTCTGACCTCTACCCCCTGGATAACAGTAGTTCCAGTCCCCTCCCCAGTCATGACAACCAAAATGGCCTTTAGACATGATAAAATGCCTCCCTCTACAGCAAAGACTAAGTCCCGTCCTTGCTTAGAATCTTTTAGATGGATCCGGCAGATTTAGAAGTGTCATCCATGGAGACTCAAGTTGAGAACATGCCTCACTTACCTATGTATTTGTCAATAGAGTCTAGCCTAGTTACTAGCATACAGCAAAAACTCAGTAAGAATGGGTTGAATTTTAAATACTGGAATTATGTTAATTATACATCAAAATAAGGGGGGGGCTGATCTGATGCTAAAATGCAAAGAGCATATGCATATGCTAGACCCAGCTTTCTGATCAAAGGTCATATACAACCCCAATTCCTGTTTGCGATAGAAGACAGACATTTTCAATGGCTTTGGTTACCTCTCAGGATTACCAGCCACCCATCCCGGAACTGTGGGAGGCATACCCATAATTTTATTCCAAAACCATCATACCACTTCCATGATTGGGAGTAGAAAGCAGCTGTCCATTTGAACAGCTGTCAGGACTTCAGGATAGAAGAACTGGAGAAGAGGAGGGAGGGAAGGTGGTTTGACTATTTGCCACAGAAACTTGCATTTCTAGAGACAGGAGCTTAGAACAGTAATTGGTTGTCTAAACCTAAGGAGGGGCTTTGTTTGTTTGTTTGTTTCTTAACAATTGCTAATTTTAGAGCTAACTGGTAATGCAGAAGTAAATGGTGGAGGTGACCAGTATATACATTACAATACCGTGATACTTAACAATTCTGGCCACTCTTCCCCCATTCCTCGAGTGGTTGACTGAATCATCATCACGAATTGAGCCAAACACTCCTTCCTCTCTTGCTCAAGAATTTTAAGATACTTTGAACGAGTCAGAAGGCAACTGAGTACATGATCAATTTTTAAAGGGACAAGGGGAGGAGAGAAAAAAGTGTCGGATTTGTTATCATGAGTCACACTTGATGTGAGCTTTGCTCTTTTTCCGCGGTTAAGAAATTAGAACAGGTTTTTTTGTTTTTTTGGTTTTTTTCTTCTTAAGAAGACAGGCTGAAACGGTTGCTGCTTTTGAGAAGCGATTTAGCACTGTCAAACTCATGACCTGTCAGGATTCGGTAAAGGCATTTTGTTTTTATAATACAAAGATCAGAGAGTTGAGCAGATTTGGGCGAAATAATGACAGGAAGAGTCCTTGTCTCTAGAAAGAGATCTGCCGGGCGCCTGGGTGGCTCAGTGGGTTAAAGCCTCTGCTTTCGGCTCAGGTCATGATCTCAGGGTCCTGGGATCGAGGCCCGCATCGGGCTCCATGCTCAGCAGGGAGCCTGCTTCCTCCTCTCTCTCTGCCTGCCTCTCTGCCTACTTGTAATCTCTCTCTGTGTGTCAAATAAATAAATAAAATCTTAAATAAAAAAAAAATAAAAGAAAGAGATCTGCCAAACTTCGAAGTAATTTACATAAACATTGTAATCGGCCCATGCAAAAAGTTCCACCCTTCACAAAGCTAGTTATTACAAGACTTGCCCAATCATAATGTTTTGAGGAAAACAGAACTGGAACTGAGTAGGATAGATAAGTGATAATCTGAGATATGAAAGCCCATTCTAGATGAGCCTTTGAATTTGGTTTTCTTTGATTACAGAAGGGAAAAAAAATCACATTTCCAGTTTTTATCAAGGATTCAGTGTGTTGAAAAATTAAAACACTTAGTAAAATGTGTGACTCATCTAGTGCCGGGACTCAAAAAGAATTACAGAAATGGCTCATAAAAGAATATATATTGAATAAGAGAACACACACACCAATCCATAGAGCTTGCATTTTGAATTTTGATTAGAAACTAAATCCCTTAAGATAACCTCTAGTTCCTTAAATATTCACCATGGCATGTCCAAGTTTCTACCATCTTGTAAGCAAAGCAAATTGGTTTTTTTTTTTAATTTAATTTTGTAGATACACATTTTTTCAATGGTTTTAGGCTTTCAAACATATTTGAATCCATCTGAAAATTCAGTGGATTAGCACACTGTCACTGTGTTAGGGAGAGAAATTAAAACAGTGTTGGAAAAGACCGGCCAAAGGGAATATCATTCCTTGGCACCTTATTACTTTCCCTTTCTTTGCACCAGATGCCACCCCCATGTCACACGACGTCTGCTGTCTTTACGCTTCTGTCCCCTGGTCCAAAGGAACCCACTAGTACAGCTCCCCATCCAAACTGCCCTTGCAAAACAGCAGTTTCTGTTCAGGATCCATTCCTCTATCCTCTTCACTCCTCCTAATTATATACTGTTTTCCTAGGACCCCCTCTCCCAAGGCAATGCTAAGAGAAATTGGCAGGATTAATTCTAACAGGTGTATCAATTTCTTAGGCCTGTAAATAAATGACAAACATTTACACACAACTAATAATCGAGAGAGTTGTCTTTTTCACTGGTATTTACTCTTTACTGGAGGCCTCCTGTACCTTAAATATTAACTGTAAAACCCAGTGAGTAAGAGGCCGCTTGGGTATGAATTCCTGTTTTATCTGTACTAACACTGCCTTTAGACACCTTCTTGGAGATGTCTCTGGGCCTCAGTTTCCTCATTAGTGAAATGGGATGATCATGAAAAAAATATCCTTTTTATAAGTTTGTTTTGGGGACATACTGAGATAATTCATGTAAGATATTTATAATAGCAAGTGACAAGTGACCATAATATACACTAAACAATATATATAATATCTAAACATAATATACATAAACCACTATTTATAATCTGAAGAACTAGGTCATTAGGGATAAGTGCCAGCCCTTAGGGCAGACAAACCAGAGATATTTTCACAAAGGAGAGGTTTCATAGAATCTGCTATCTGATAGCATAGTTATAATTCTCAGCCCATTAAAATGGCCCTGGCTGTAATCTTCAGAAATATATAGTAGAAACTGGATTTATTATTTTACTGAAAAATCACCCTAGGCTTCAGTGGCTGTAATTCCAAGAGGAACCATCATATAGGATTATGTGGATGAGGGGGCGTCTGGGTGGTTTAATTGGTTAAGCGTTTGCTCTTGGTTCAGGTCATGGTCTCAGGGTCCTGGGATGGAGCCCTGCATCAGGATCCTGGCTCAGCAGGAGTCTGTTTCTTCCTCTGCACCCCATTCCATGCATAAGAGCATGTGTGCACTCTCTCTAATAAACAAAATCTCTTAAAAAAAGATTATTTGGATGGGTGTTTACAGTCATGGTAAAGAGATACTGAAAGACATTTCTTTTGTCTTATATTTGTACAGACAGCGTTATATGGAATGGTAGTATGAAACTAAAGGGTAATCTGAGTAAAAATGATTCTCATCAACATCTATGACCCCAAGGGTAGTTTTTTTTTCTTTTTGTATAAAGAAAGTGAGGAGATACAGCAATAAATGGTATATCTGTATTTGACAGCCATGGACTACATGAAATTAATCAAGTAATGAATTTCCTTTCCTCCGTTGGAATACAGGAAGAAAAAAGTGTCCTTTGATAGACCTGTTTTTAAAAAATAGATTCCAATACCTTGGTTTGCAAAGTGCAAATGTAGAAGAAGAAGCAGTCAGAAATTTTGAAGTAACATTAAGAATCTCTAGTCTGCTTTCCAGAACAAACATTAGCAAAGAACTCGTCCATGTGTCCTCTCATAGAGCAAGTTCTATTTAAATTTGCACTTTAAGTATGTGTATTCTGATCAGTTGGCTATCCCTTCAGTGGTCTGTGTCACAAGTGGTCTGTGTCACAAGTTGGGTTCTCCAGAAGAAGATGCTGAGATAGAGGTTAGGGTGACTGAGGTTTATTTGGGACCAACTCCTTCAAAATGAAGAAGCTGGAGGCAAGACCCCGGCAGAGGGAGAAGTCAGCTAGGATGTTAACGAGACAAAGTCTCACGGGAGCTCAGGAATGAGGATCCCTGGTTACCCCAGCAGTGACCGTCATTGCGTAAGTGACATTCAGGGCAGCTCTCCACCACTGAAGGAGCAAACAGGCCTTTGCTGACCATAGCCTTTTCAGTCAGTCCTTTCTTCAGGAGCCATCTGGGTGGTACAACACTGCCTGTCCCGGACGGTTAATTACTTATTCGATTCAAAAAGTCCTTTTTATCACAGAATTTTAGCAAACATTTGTTAAAACATTTTTGACGTAAGTGGGCAGAGAATTAAACAGGAGGAGAGGCTGTGAGGAGTTAATATATCCAGAACTGGACCATTTGGATCTAAACAAAATTTGCTAGTTTCAACAATAGGCCATAGTGTTCATCTCATCATTGTTCAAAGAAATATTTCCTAAAAATAACTTCCTGTGATGAAGCTCCACAGCTATCTTTTAAAAGTTAAGAATGAAGAGGGAGGAAATACCTCAACTCCTCTCCTTGGAAGATGCATGAAGCAATTATTCATTTCTATCTTCGGTAATCTGTAATTCTCGGGATAAAGCCATGTCATATTCTTCCTGGGTTCCCTCTGTTTCTGCTTAGATAATCTAAATTGTGTTTTGGCTTATCTGATTATTTCACTGAAATAGTCTGCGCTCCAATTTCTTCATGCATATAAAAATTCAAAATAATATGCTTTTAGTGCCACACGAATATAATAGATTCCCGGATAAGAAGAGATATCAATCAGAGTAATTCACACTAGCTGCTATGACACAGGATAACTCAATGGAAAGTCCAGTCAGCATTTAGCAGCTGGGCTTACACCAATGACCTGAGAATTCTGGCTTTTCTCTTCTAGTGGTATCACTGCCTTCTAGGGTCTATTTGGAGGCCTTTATCGGTCCCCTGTCATCAGCCAGCCAACCAGCAAATAGAGCAAGGAAAATCATGTATGACCAGATCTGGATATGGTATATACCACTTCTTCCTTAATCTCTAAGCTACCATAAGAAAGGCTGGAAAATGTAGTCTTCTAGTGTCCAGAAAAATAGAATACGATTGATAAACACCTACTAGTCTTTGTCACAAAGGACTATATATAGTAATCATGTATCTTTCAGTGTTTTTCTCTAAAGAGTTATTTTTTTAAAAGATTTTCTTTATTTATTTGACAGAGAGAGAGAGATCACAAGTAGGCAGAGAGGCAGACAGAGAGAGGAGGAAGCAGGCTCCCTGCTGAGCAGAGAGCCCGATGTGGGCCTTGATCCCAGGACCCTGAGATCATGACCTGATCCGAAGGCAGAGGATTTAACCCACTGAGCCACCCAGGAGCCCCAAGAGTTATTCTTTTTTTTTTTAAAGATTTTATTTATTTGACATAGAGAGATCACAACTAGGCAGAGAGGCAGGCAGAGAGAGAGAAGGAAGCAGGCTCCCCACTGAGCAGAGAGCCCGATAAGGGGCTCCATTCCAGGACCCTGAGATCATGACCTGAGCTGAAGGCAGAGGCTTAACATATCTTTGAGTGTTTACTTGTAATATTCTCCACCCATGCTAAAATTATTTCGAAAATCTTATCACTTGGAAGAGATTGTCAGAGGGAAATTGGATGGATCCAAAAGAGAATTTGGTGTCATGAAAACACCAAATTTGGTGTCATGAAAACATGTAAATGTTCCAGTATACATCATTGTACTGTATCTTTCTGATGGAACCATCTAAATTTAGGATTGATGCTTCTTTCAAAAAGTGAATGTTACAGTTTAGAATTGACATAGACTCCAACAGTCATGTAGCTGTTGGTAGACATGTAGCAGCATCCTACCACCTTCCTCTCAGTGGATTTCAGATTAAGAAAGATTTGTACTCAAGAAAAGTCCTTACTTCAGTCTCTATATTCTTGATAAAATGGAATACATATACATCTTTCCTTATCATCCCATTCAATGTTGCTTCTCTGGGCTGCAAACTCAAAGAAATATGGAGTCACATCTACTACCAAATACCCTGAGAAAGTGGTACATTAGAGCTGGCCTCCTACGGGCTTGTCAGAGCTAATTTTGTCCATTTGGTTTCTTTTATTTTTTTCTATCAAGATTTCATTAAAATTCTAGTTACTTAACATATAGTGTAGTATCAGTTTCAGGGGTAGAATTTAGTGATTCATCACTTGCATATTAATACCCAGTGCTCATTACAACAAGGACCCTCCTCAATGCCCATCACCCATTTACCCCATCTCCCCCTACTCACTTCCCCTCTGGCAAATTTGTTACCTATTGTTAAGAGCCTCTTATGGTTTACCCCCATCTCAGTTTTTATCTTATTTTTCCTTCCCATCCCCTCTGTTCATCTTTTTTTGTCCATTTGGCTTCAAGTCTACATTTGGTGCTCTCATGTAAGTAGCTTAAAATCAGCCATAATGGGAGTATTTACACTGCAAAATTCCCCCAGCATTGCAAATGAGGGTCTCTTCCAACCACCAAGAGGCAATTTACCAGCACACCATGAACAGTTTGCCTATTTGGCAGCAGCCTAATTGTGTCAAGAGAGACTGGGTTATGCTGTGGTTATAAACCTCCAAATATTCATATATTAACAAAACCAAAGTGTATTTCTAGCTCACATGACATGTAGTACATTAGATGGCTTTCCTCACTGTGGTCCGTTCTAGTGACACTTGGGTTGGCAGAGTCATTGCCTTGATTGGGCTTCCATAATCTCTGTCACAGTGAGAAAGGAGGCTCTTGAAACCTCTACCAAGAACTGAATCATGTTACTTACATTTAATTGGCTAAAGCACATCCCTGGGCCACACCCCAACTCAAGAGTGCAAGAAAGTGAAATGCTATCATGTTCCTTAAAAAGAGGTGAATGTTGGAGGAGGTCACTGAGAGGGCATGACTGCGGGTTGACCCAAGAGCTGGAGCTGGGTAATTGACTGCCCCTTATCCCCTCCCCTATCCTTAGGATTTATGCTCCACCTACCATTTCCACAGTGGGAGCTGTTCCAAGAACAGTGCTGAGAGTAAGGTGTTGTAGCCTGTCCAGATGGTCTCAACATGACTGAACCCAGTTAAGTCTTCTATAGAAGCTTTTACAACTTGGTGGGTGGGTGCAAAGGTTTGCTTGTGTTGCGGCCACCCAAGACAAGACTCGTATATAAGTGCCCTTGCTTCTTAAACCTGCTACCTGCCCTAGTGGGGTGGTGGTCTCTTTCTTCAGTCTCTCCCTGCCTTCTGTGTACACGGCCAATTTGTGAGTCAACAGGGAGCTGGAGTTATTACTAATTATGACTAAACATTGCCAATGACAACTGAAGTAGAGTTTGATAAATAAGAGCATAGCCTTCATCAGTGTGTTAGGAGTCTTCAGAGAAACAGACCCAATAAAATACACACAGATTTTTTTTTATAGGAAGTTGCTCACATGGTTATGAGACCAAGAAGTCCCACCATCTGCTGGAAAGCCAGGAAAGCCAGTGGTATCATTCAGTCCTGGTATGAGAGACTAAGAACACAGGGAGCTGGTGGTATAATTCCTAGTCTGAGACCTGAAACGCTGTTGATAGAAGCTCTGGAGTCCAAAGACCTGAGAATCAGAAACTCTAGTGTAGGAGGCCAGGAGAAGGGGAACATCCCAGCTCAAGAAGAGAAAATAAGATTCTACCCTTCCTTTACCCTTTTTGTTCTTTTCGGGCCCTCCGGAAGCTGATGATGCCCCCCGACACTGGTGAGGGCAGATCTTTACCCAGCCTATTGATTGAATTGCTAATCTCTTCTGAAAACCCTCTCTGACACCCAGAAATAATGTTCACCCGCTCTCTGGGCATCCCTTAGCCCAGTCAGGTGGACACTGAAAAATTAACCATCACAGTCACGTAAACCTAGAGTCAAATGTCAATTTTGCCTCTTATGTGCTTGTGTGACTTTGGCCAATTCAGTTAAGTTCACTATGATATTTCCACCTCCTGAGCTCTAAAATGAATTTTAATAAACTCAATTGATATTGTATGTATCAGTTATGCTTCTCAGTCTTTTCTGTGCTTTGGAACATGGAGGATGGGACTGTGTATATAAATGATATTGGTGCATAAATGGTATAGAAGTAGATATTTATGCCAAACATGCGATTGAAAAGATGCTGCTGCTTGAGGCCAAAAGCAAGTTGTCTGGCTATTCAGGCTTCCCTGGGGCCAGAGAAGATCACTATCTAGGCACGCTCATGCTAGGCCACACTGTGCCCCATGCACAGAACGAGCTCCATGAAGCTTAGTTTCTACTACTACTATTTTATTGTTTGTTCAATTCACATTAAATGAATGTATTGATTTAAGTCACACAAAGACTGAGGTTGGTAGTATTATTCACTTTTTACAGAGGAATAAACTGAAAGTTCAGGAAGGTTAACTATTGCTCAAGTCCCTAAGGTGGGAGAGGCCTTCCCAGGAGTTGGATCTAGGAACCATGACTTCAGACCCAACATCTTATCATTATGTTCTGGGTGCAGCACTTACTTAAAAAGAGGGAATCCGGTAATTTTGCCTAAGAAATCAACATTCAGTTTTACCCACCTGTCTCCTTGAGGAAAGCGCCTGCCCTGATGCTCTTACAGGACATTTGAACTTACTTTTAACAAAAATTTTAGAAGATCCCTAAAGTGTAAAATGAGGGCAACCCCTATATTTAGCCTGAAAATATATGGGAAGATGGGATTTTTCCCTTTCGGATAGGTTATTTTTTTTTTTGAATTATTTATTATACCATTTTCTGTGTTTTAAGCCCGAACACAAATCTAAGTATGAAGTTACTGTGATTTAAATTTTTCTATTATTGTAAATCAAAGAAAATTTAATAGTTATATACAAATAAGAATGGAAAAACAAATATTAAAATTATCAATATTAATTCAGTGGAATAAGTCTACTTCATTAACATTAAATTACTGAATGCAAAATAAATCTGGTAAAATTAACAGTTGGACACAGCTTCTTTTGAGTATATCATGATTAACACTGAGCCTTATGATGGTTCTTTTTTTTTTTTGAATAAAGATTTTATTCATTCATTTGAGAGAGAGAGAGAAAGAGCGCAGAGGGAGTGTGAGAGGGAGAAGCAGACTCCCCGCTGAGCAGGGAGCCCCATGCTGAACAGGATCCCAGGCCCATGGGTAGGTTTTAAAGAGATCAGTTTAGCTCAGGATGGTCTGGCATTTTAGAAAAACTTAAACTCACTCAAAGGCAAAAAGGCACGATCTTGACTTAGCCCCTGTCACTACACTTAAATTACTTAACACCTCCACAGAAATCCATACAGCGCAGTATCTCAGTGTCCCTCAACTCTACATGACATATGCATTATTGGGAATTTTTTTAAAAGTTACCCTAAAAGGAAGGAAATAACCCATAAGAAAGTTATCACCATTATCCTAGTTAAAAGAAGGGGCAGATTTATTAGATGGCTATTTTTAACAAAACCCCAGTGGTTTCAATAACCTATAAGCTCAGCAACCGGGAAGTGATCTCACCGGTTGCCTGAGTGAGAATGAATTATGTTTGTTATCCCAAGAGGACTTGTATATTTTCCAGTGCAAGGAGACATTCTTTCTTTCTTTTTTCCTATGAAAGAAATGGAAAAAAAAGTATTTTAATATCATTCTACTGGGTTAACTTGATTGGAGCCAAGATTAAACCTGTCTTTAAGTCCGTTAGAATAATTGTGAGCTGACTCCCTTTCTTCCCTTTACCTTACTACAGCCCCTAAACCTCAAGGGTAACAGGAAATATGGACTAAAACAAAGTTTATCTTCAAAGCTTTTGGCATCATATCTGCACCATGGGAAAGGAAGTATTTGATAAAGGAATTAGAACAGAAATCGTAATGAATTGGGTGGGAGAAGGGAAGTCTTAATTCTGCCTGCTTACCTCTGAACTTTGCAAACTTGGTTCCATTTGTGGAATTACCTTGTAGGTGTGAGATTAGAACTTAGCATTACTTTACCCATGAAAACATGCAGGGGGTTATTAAACAGAATTTGGATTGCTTGTAAGATGTCACTCAGTAAAAACTGATTTAGATCTTGTTCCTGTGTTTTTAAATTTCCAGACCTAGAATTTTATTGCCACAGATATTAACACAGTAACATCTGATTCATGAAATGCAGGGTTTCAACACCTCCATAAATGAGTCAACCACGCTGAAATACATACCAATGACATTTACCACAGAAGTCAGTATATAGGAAAGGAGTAATTTCATTCCTATGGAAGAAATCTTCCAATATCCTGCTGACATTAAGAAATGAAATAGGGGTCTTTTCAGGGTAGCCGTATGTGTATCCAAAACAAGTCCATTTACAAACTTTAAAACTACTTCCCTTTCCACAAGTCATGGATTTGGTTTTTTTGATCTCTGTACAAGGGATGTTCCTGTTTCTTCCTGAAAGTGGGAGTTGGCTTGAGTATTTCGTTTCCCCGGTGTTGCTGCTGCAAAACCGAGTGAGTAAATGTATCTCAAGTGACCTGCTGAGTGTCTACACAGATACATTCTTCTCACAGTTTGAACTGGACAAACCTCTGAAGCTGGAGCCTGTTAAGAAGAAGAGATAAACAGGGTCCTGCCCGAGAACGTTTAGGACCTCATTCAGGAACACAGAACTCAAAGGCAGGTGGTAGGAAGAGGCTCAGAATCCTGTTCTGCCAATGGCCAGATGTGACTGGTGAGAAAGCAAGCCTTTCAAAGCTTCCATTTCCTTATCCATAAAATGGATTAATAATATCTCATAGCACATTTGGGAGCATTTACTGGACTTACAAAGCCTTCAGTATAGTGGTTGCCAGAAGGGCTATGGTAGGCAGATTCGCATCCTCCCAAAGATAGCCACATCCTGTCCCCTGGAACCTGTTCCTATGTCTCCATGCACGGCCAAGGTGAGTTCAGGCTGCAGATGGAATTTAGGTTACTAATTAAATGAATATAAGAGAGGAGCATTATCATGGATCATTCAGATGAGCCTAATGGAATCACAAGATCCTTAAATGTAGAAGAAAGAAGAAGAGTCAATGTCAAAAGGATAGTAGGAGAAAGACTTGATTGGCCATTTCGGACTTTGAAGTCTGAAGGGGAGATTATGAGCCGAGAAATGTGGGCACCTTAGAAACTGGAAAAGGTAAAGAAATAGTCCTCCTCTTCCAGAAGGAACTCAGTGCTGCTTGATGCAGTGTTTCTGCCCAGTAAGACTGATATCAAGACTTCTGATCTCCAGAACTATAAAATATCAAGTTTGATTTGCTTTAAAGCATCAAGTGTATGGCAGTCTGTTATAGCAGCAATCGAAAACTAACTATTATTAGTTTTTAACCAGTTTTAACTATTGCGACTAACCAGTCTTCCCCCTGGTTATTCCCCCTAGTATGACTTCCCTCCTCCCCCCACCCCAGGAAAAGGGACTTCTAACTGTGAAGTAAGTTCTATGTAAGAATCATCTGTGGTGTCTCATGTGACTCCTTGTGAGTGGATTTTCCTTGGAAGGTTGGACAGGATAGTACAGAAAATCAAATTTAAAATTAAGAGTTCAAGAAATTAAGTAGCTAGGAAAGGAGTATGCCATGCCAGATCACACCATCACACAATGCTCTCCAAACTCCTAGGCAATTGATGAAGTTCCACCTCCTAGGACACTAAATCGGTTAAAAGCTCCCATTTGTTAGCCACTTAAATGTGCCCTGTCATTTACAGACTTTTTAATTTTTATAACAACCTTAGGAGTTGGACATTATAACTTATTAAACTGATTAAATTTGAGGTTTGGAAAAGTAACTTGTCAAAACTAATACAGAAAGTAAGTGACAAACCCAAGGTTCAAGCTGGTTTTTCATCCAAGATCTCATGTTATTCTGACTTTACAATTATAGGACCCTCGAGGTTATAGGATTCACTTATGGCAATCAACAAGTATTGATAACATGGTTACTATATGCCAGGCACCACGCTAGATGATGTGGTTGTAATGATAAGCTCAAGGGATATGTATCTTGTATTCACAAATAATTAAATAAGCAGTGTTAAAAAGTGTGAGGAATGCATTGTTGGGGGTGGGATTAACAAAGCTATGGAACCATAATGGAACAATCCAACCTACTACAGGGTAATAGAAGATGTTCTGAGATCAAGTCCAGAACATGGAAAATGGGTAGGAGACAGTCAAGAACACAGTCTGATAAGTGGTTGAGAATCTATGGAAAGCAGGCAGGACAAGAAATGGGACTGAAGTCATGAAAGGTGGGAATCGAAATGGAGACCTGTGCTCCTCCATCTTATCCTAAGGGCAATGGAGGTGTAAATATGAAATGACACCCAGACTTGCATTCTCAGTAGATTATTCTGACTGTTGTGGGGATGATTGGCAAGGGGTGATGCTTGTAGTTACACAGCTGTCACAGGGGAAGCACCACATGAGAATGACAACGGGGTAGAAAGAAAGGGTCACATTTGAGAGAAGCTAGGAAAGCAAAATTAACAGAACTCCATTAAGGGGGGGAAGTGTTCAAAGAAAAGGAGTTGCAAAGAATTATGCTCAGGTTTCTGGTGAAGTCAGTTTTACCCAACAGTGAACAAGAACAGTTTTGGAGGGGAATAATAAGGATTTCCTTGGGAGCAAAGGGTGGGTAATCCACCTGCAACACTTGGAAGGAGAACCATCCACTTATAGCCAGCCAAATGCACAGGATTGGCTCTCAGAAAGAATAGGAGTTGGATAGGAAGAGTTGGTTCTTACTATATAGATAGTAATTAAATCCATGGAGTGGAGGATACAATCAAAGAATTAAAAGCCAGGAGCAAATTAGTCCAAGGACAGAGCCCTGAGGATCAACAACATTAGGAAAGGAGCAGAGGAAAAGGAACCTGTAGGGTAGGGGCGAATGAAGGAGGAAGAGATAGAAGGAAATGAAGGGGCCAGAGAAAGAATGTATGTTAAGAACTGGGGAGCCAGGGTTAGGTAGAACTTGAATTCAGGGAGAACGGTTGAGTGTTCGCCATCATTATTTATGCCTGGAGTGTTCATACTTCCTGCCCCCTCTGCCTGGAATGTTCTTTCGGTATCCACACATCTTCCTCCTCTCAACCTTCCTCAAAACTCCTAGTCATCCATGCAGGCGTACCTGAAAATTTACTTCCTCTGACGTATGTCAGGACTTCCTGCTACGTGTTTGGTAGCACCCTTTTCTTTTTTCTTCCAAGAACCATCAGAGTTGTGGTAGGTTAGAAGTAACCAAATAAATAAATGTGTAGTGGTTAATGCCTTGCTTACTGCTCTGTCTTCAGTGCCCCCCCTGTCATGCCTGGAAAGAGCAGAAACTAATAAATGGGGTTTGTATGTAAATAGCCAGTAGTTACTCCACATATATGTGTTATTTTGAGTCAGTGTAGACATTAGCTGCCTAGGTTCCGATGTCATGTTGCCTGGGTTCTAATCTCAGCTGAGCCTATTCCTAGCTATAGGATTTTGGGTGATCATTTAAGTATGTCATTCTGCAAACTGGACATAATCTCTTAGATTGTGAGTTGTGAATTTCCCCCATAGTATTTGGATTCTTTACAATTTCACCCTGAATTGTTGATGAATTAAGTGAGTCCCATGAACAGACACCAGCGATGCTGATCTTTGCCCTCATCTTTCCTCACAGAGTAAAGATGAAGTCTACCTGAGATAATCACTTACAAACCCTTTCATGCCCATTAAAAAATAAAATAAAGCTCAACTATTCCTGAATGAACCACCACTACCGGCATCCAAGACAGCCTCTCCTCTCCCTCTGTGTTCACTGGGGATTTAGCTTGAAAGACAACTTTGCAGTCCAGTTTACAAACAGCCATTCTCAGGCTTGCAGCCGAGCAAGTGGAATCAGTAACTGCTTAATCATAAAATGTATAATAAGGCTCAACAGTTTCAATAATATTCACCATGATAAAATCTTGGAGAGAGTAAAGTCTTTCCAGGTAGATGTCAGGGTCATGAGTTCAAGTCCCACGTTGGTCATAGAGCTTAAAGAAAAAAATAATAAAAGAAACAAAAGAAAAAAATAAAAGTTTAAGGCAGAATCAGCAATCACCTAATTTTGCTGGCCTTGAGTGCCATGCTATATCTGAAGAATAGTAGATGGAAGTCCCGACTTTAGGAATCTGGGACCTCTGTTCTGGACCACAGTTCCATTATTCACTACCATCTAAAGTCTCCCAGGATTCTCTGCTTGTTCATGACACATGACAACATACTGTCGGCATCAACACACCATGTTCCTAGCTCAGGATAAACATGCAAATCAAGTCATTCATCTCAAAGAGGGTCGCTTACTCTATAGGCAATTAATTACATGAAATTGTGAACTCCCTTTGTGCAACAGCATGAACAGGTGAACTATGGACTGAAAGAAGAAATGAAATCTGTGACAGTAGACTAATTTTTATCTGTGATGCCAAAGCATGTCTACATGGCAGGCATGAATCCATGCATCTGTCTGCCTCATGTATCCACACGCAGACATGAGGGTTTCTTTGCCATCCTCCCTGCCCAGGGAAAAGAGAAAGAGTAAACAGTGTGCTACAACGTCAAGCCCTCTACAGAAAAAGTTTGCCCACCTTGTGGAAAGTGCACAATTATGAATATTTTAGACTATGCATATTCTCTGTGGTACCTATTCACCTCTGCCATTGTAGTGCGAAAGCAGCTACAGAGAACTTCTCGACAAATGACTGGAACTTTTTTCCAACAAAATTTTATTTGCAGAAACAGGTGGCAGGTCAGATTTGGCCCATGCCCTGTGGTTTGCCAGTCCCAGATCTGTAGCTTCACGGTATGCTTGTGAATGTTAATATAATCCTTGTGACTGTGGCATCCAAGGATATAGATGCTTCTGGAGAGAACATTTTCAAGTGGACCTGAGTTTTTCAAATTAGCCAGGAGCATGCCCAAATTTCAACAAAATGATATTTCTTAGCCCATTTCTCTTACTCAGAAGCGGCATTTCTTCATCTACCCTTGTGTCCTGAACAAGGAGTGGCATATTGAATCTGATTAACTTGTTTCAAAAGATAATATTTTTTTAAATGTTCACTATTCAGTTGAATAGGTAATTCGCTATAGATGATTAACCAAATAAAAATCTCTATACCTATTTGGTTTCTCTTTTGTAGTTTGCCTTTTAATTAATGAGTAGCTTGTCCATTAGTTTTGAAGATTTAAATCTCAAGTGTCACTTAGTCTCTCACAGGGATGGCAGCCTCTCTCTTCTCGGAGATGGGACAAACGTTGTCACGTTAGCCACCTGGATGGACAAAAGATTCACGTGCTACTCTCTTCCTCCATTAGAAAGCTCCTCCTAGTAAAGTTATCTAATTATCATTACTGAAAGGAAATTACTTTTTGATTTAGTGTTTCTAACCTGAAGCCCTAGAAACTTCACGGACATGAACGAGCTCATTCAACTTGGTACAGGAAGTACTCTGGTATTTCAGTAGGGACACAGGGAAAAATAGACTTGCCTTTCTGCTTTCTTGTTCTTTAATCTGGTCACGTTTGTTGCTCTGTGCTTTGAGAGAACAACTGGCAACTTAAAAAGATAACCACATTAAGGTATAAGAAAAGTTAAACAGAAAAACAAACCAAAAAAAAAAAAAAGAAAGAAAAGGAAAAGAAAAATCGCTGAAAGGAGATGTGGCCTACCTCGTGCCCATGGTTCTTAGAACACATCGATAGGATCATTTTCACCATGATTTCTAACATGACTGAAACCTTAATGTGTCCATTGCAAGAGATTTGCCTCTTTCCGGAAATTAGAGAAAGACAAATAGGGAGCCTAATTCTTTTCTTTGTACACAGGTCAGGCATGACTGGGCACAGAAGCAAGCTAGCTCTTTTCTTCATTGTTAGTTCAGGGAATCTGGTTCATCATCTTATTCTACTTGAGTGATAACCTGATACAGGTGAGTGGTGATGCGGGTTCTCTGATGCTACCTTGTTTCAGAGCAGTGACAGCTTCTGACAGTCTTTTCACCGTGATTAAGAACTCTGGTGCTCTCTAAACTCTAAGCAGTCGGAAGCACTAAGTGTCCACACTGTGCTCTAAACTCCTAGGCGTACGTAATAAAATACTCCAGTGATTTCTTTGCCACCTTCTAGAAGAGCCACGGCTTTTTGACCTGTATCAGAAACCCAACTCAAGGTTGATCCTGGTTACCTTTGTGCTATCTATAGAAGAAGCCCCTTTACAGAGCCCAGAATCACACAAAACGATCCCCATTTTTCAGAAAAAGAAAAATCTGAAAGTAATCAATGACTTGAAGTTTCCTTAGGGACAGAAAAAAGGTGAAATATCTTAGACAACTTCCCCTCCTTCTCTCTCTTCTCTTTGTAAACTCTTCCCCAGTTCATGGTGAGGACATGAACTTTGAAGAAAGAGACCACGGTCTGCTCCAGGGACCTCCCTCCTCTTGGCATGTGCTCCTGGAAAGGCAGGTCACATTTCTCCACTAAATATTTTTGCTGCTATTGCAACTGAACTCACACCATCTTTGTGTTGTGGGTGATCAAGTATCTCTAAGAGACCGACACATTTCTTTTTTGGTCTTTACATCAAACAGTGGCCATCAACATTAATGGAATCAGTTAAACTTTTAAACTATCCTTAGTTGCCATGGGATGGTGAAATAAAGGCATTGGTGGTAATAGAGGGCCATAGAAGCAGGAAATTATAGATGAACAGGTGGAACTTCTGGGCAAGACTTGATCTTGAAGTTCTTTTTTTTGTTTTTTTTTTAAATCAAAGCTTTCTGTTCATCTAATGCCACATATGGTATTAAGCAATTTCAGCCAACACATAGATTTAATTTCATTAAATCCTGTTGTACCTTGATCATTTAACCCTCAGAAACTCTATGTGATTGTCCTGAGATTCTAATGGTCTTCCTCTAAAAGATCCAATTTCATCCAGTTGGGGAAACCTACATCAATAGCAGGTGTTTTTGCTCCCGACTGGGTAATTTGGGTAACAGTGAGAAAAGAGGAAGTCTCAATGGAAAATCCTAAGTAGAGAAAGAGGCAGATCATGCTCCAAATTTTCCAGCAGGCTGGACTGTGTCGCATTCTAATGTCAATGACCAGGACTAGGTGTGAAATGAAATATATACAAATACACAGATGTACATCCCATTCTCACCCTTTTGCTGAGCACAAGAATGACCATTACTAAAAACAGCTTATTCTCCTATTTCCCTTTTTAGACTAAGGCGATCTATACGCTAGCAGGCTCTCCTTTATAATAAGACACTTGGACACTTGTGCATGGCCTCTACCTTCCTCCAGTCTTGCTTCTGACTGCAGACAGACATCATCTCCCAGCAGAGGGAAGATTTGGCTATGTCAGATTCTTCATTATTACATCTCTGGCATAGGCACAGATATATTTTTAAAATCAAAATGATCGTTGATGATACAACAGGATTCTGGCTGTTCTTTGGAATAACGAGATCTATGATTGAACCACAAGCAGTAAGTGAGCAGGAATAGATGTCTGCACAGCTTCCTGATCAGACTTTGATGTGCTAAATCCACACATTTCAGAGGTAGCCCTGAGCTCTGACTAGGTGGGGGGACAGGCTCAAATGTATTAATATTTTTCTTGGACCAGAGCCCCTCTATGTGACCCTACCCTCCACCAGATATTGAAAGACTTAACTAAGTTCTTCTTTCTTTCCTGCAATTATTAATTATAATATTCAGATTTTTGTGCCCACTCGATTCATTTTGGATGATGCCTATGGCAACGGCTCACCTTCTTTGTACTCATAGGTAAGAAATAGCATTCATATGTAACAGACCCCACAGATTTTAATGTAAATAGAAGTTAATTTATTGTCCCTAGTGGATCAAACACTGGCTTTGAAGAGTAAAATATAATCAGATTTAAAGCTACTAGGGAAAAATTTCTCTGTAAAAATCAGATAAAATCAGATTGTGTTTATACTATACTTATACATAGTTGTGTTAATAATCATCAGTCAGGGGCACCTGGGTGGCTCAGTGGGTTAAAGCCTCTGCCTTCAACTCAGGTCATGATCTCAGGGTCCTGGGATCGAGCCCCACATTGGGCTCTCTGCTCAGCGGGGAGCCTGCTTCCTCCTCTCTCTGCCTGCCTCTCTGCCTGCTTGTGATCTCTCTCTCTCTCTGTCAAATAAATAAATAAAATCTTAAAAAAAAAATAACTGTCAGTCAACATAAAATAAAAGTAAGAATTTAACATTGAACCTTAGTACTATTTCCTCCTTCTGTCTCAGGTAGATCTTTCTGAGCCAGAAATAGACAAACATATACACACGCATTTTTTTTCCCTGCTCTTTCTGCTTTATCATGGATTCAAACCTACTGATTATTCACATTAACAAGGTTTGGTGCAGGGAGGAGAGGCTATAGAATAATTAGATAATGGGTTGATTAACCTGACCTCCCCCCGCCCAGCACCTAATGACTGATTTATTTCATTGAAATGCGGCTGCTAAGGACATAGTATTACAAAGAACATCAGTAATTCTTTGTTATGGCACATATTCTAAAAAACTAAATTTAGATATTATATGCTTGCAGTTTTGGGGGTGGTGATTGCAGTGGTTTCTGAAATGCAGGTTTATGGCCATTCTTCCCCTCACCCCACCTCAAATTTATTAACTGCCTTGCTATGGGACTCCTTGCTTACAGATCCCTTCTGGATTTTAATTACTTTCAGTCTAAAGCACCAAATCTTGAAAGATGGAATCTAAGGAATCTTGGAAACTGAAATCTTCAGGCTCATGATTTGCCACAGAACGTACTCATCCTACTATCTTATGTCTCTTATGGCCCAAGAATGCCAAATAATTTGCAACAACACAAGCAGGAATGTATGAACCCATGCAATATATGTTGTGTACTTCCTGTGTACCTTGCACTGTGGCAAATGTGGGCTAAATAAAATGAGAAGGGATACATGGTTCTTTTCAAGACTGGCATGCTGTCCCCATATTGATATGGGGACATTTTGACACGGCCCAAACATAAGTTATTAGATTCTTAATTTTCCAAGATTTTACATAGAATTTGTGTAGAAGAGATTTTCTCACCATAACTCTGAGCTACATTATTGATCTCACCACCATCCAAGGTTGAGGGGAAAAGTGATAACAAGGGTAGAGAGGCTCATAAATGGTACACGAAGTGGGATAGGGTCTTAGGCACCATTTGGATTCATTGGATTCATGTTTATCATTGCTCCTTCCAGAAAAGAACATCAGTGAAGTTGAGAGGCTGACTGTTCATCCTCCAAGAATTGCAAATATCTGGGATCATCCACATCTCGAGTTCCTTAGGTTTTTCCTTAAAGTTAAAGACTGTAGAGTGAAGGATATTTGGTCTACAATAAGATTTATTATTGTTGGGTCTACACAGGGTAATATTACTAAGTCCTCTCAGATTTCAGTATTACACATACATTATATTTAACATCATTAAAGTCTTATATGATACACTTTGGGAAAAGAATTGAAACACTAGACAGTAACTCAGTTGAATAAGACTCTTGAAAAATACATTTATTCCTCTTAATTTATAAAAGTAATATATTTGAGTAAAACCCAGTACTAAACAAGAAAGAATTGAAAATCATGGGGTGCCAGGGTGGCTCCGTGGGTTAAATCCTCTGCCCTCGGCTCAGGTCATGATCTCAGGGTCCTGGAATCGAGGCCCGCATCGGGCTCCCTGCTCAGTGGGGAGTCTGCTTCCTCCTCTCTCTCTGCCTGCCTCTCTGCCTACTTGTGATCTCTCTCTGTGTCAAATAAATATATAAAATCTTTTTAAAAAGCATTTGAAACTAGACTGGAATGGATAGTGAAAAAATTAATTTTTGTGTCATTCACTTTATAATGAAAAGGAGTTTTGCACATTAAAGGAGACATTATAATGAATCCTGCTTTAACTGAGTACTAGGAGTCATGTAGAACCAAAATCATGTTTTCACAACTTAGTTCTTTTGGAGGGGGCGTTGCCAAAGAGCTCTGAGAACCGCTTAACTGCTCTTTGTAGGGAGAAGAGGGGAGATGGGTACAGAAACAAGAGACTCTTAAATGCAACTTGTAGACTATGTAGAAATTTACCAGCAGTTTGGGAAGCAGGAAGGAGATTCTACACAAAGGTAGCATGCCTGCACAATGACTCTGGTACATGAAAGTATTGCGTTGTAATGAGAAAAGAGTGGTTTACTGTAAACTGAACTCTGAGCCCCATCAAGATCCAGATGGGATTTCTGACAGATCCAATTTATACATGTTCTGGGTTTCGATGGAATCAAATGAAATGTAGTACAGTAAATCTGGAGGAGTCAACTATATCATCAAAAACTGTTGACAATGTAAAATCTCACTTTAATAGGCTGAAAAATAGCCCCTTCAAAGATAACATGTTAACTGATGGGAAAAAGGGAATTTGCAGGGGTGACTTTATTCTGGATACCAAGCTCTTGAGATTATCCTGGAATAGCTGGGTAGGGCCAATGTCATCACAAGAGTCCTTAGAAGGAGGTAGCAAGAAGGTCAAAAGCAGAGAGGAGATATGAAGATGGAAGCACAGGTTGCTCAGACGTACTTTGAAGAGATGGGAAGGGGCCCAAATTAGGGAATATTAGTGGCCACTGGAAGCTGGAGAAGACAAGGAAACAGATTTTCCCTTAGAGTCTCCAGAAGAAATGCAGTTCTGTCATGTTTGATTTTAACCCAAAAATCCACTTCAGATTTCTGACCTCCAGAACGCCAAGATAATAAGTGTATTGTTTTAAGCCACTTTGTGATATTTTTGTAATAACAGCAATAGGAAACTAAAATACTCATTGTCCTGAATCTATAGCCCCTAAGGATCCCCCTTGCATTTTTGTATTATTGTTTTTGCTAATGATGTTTTTCTTAGGGTAATTAATTTAAGAGACTAGGAATTACATGAGTGTAATGTTTGTTGATAGATTTTTCCCTTGGGTTTTTACTTTGGGGGTGCGAGGTACATCTATTAGAAAAATACCCCCAAGAGGTTATAGTGATCAATAATATAAGATCTTTGCAAAAAGTAAAGGACTGTTTGGGCTAGAAAGCGACTATTTTTAACTAGTAAAATTAGGACAGGTAACACAGCTGTGAAGAAAACACGTTCCTACAGGATAGGTAGACACTGTCAACACAAAGAATAATTAAGCCACATACAGACTAGTAGCTAGTTTCTAATCCCTTAGACTGAAGTCTCTTGGGGGAATTTTAAGGGGAAAGAGAGAACTATATGCATGGTCTCTCTTGAGATTGATGGCTCCTACATTTTAATTCTTTGCTAGTTGTTGATTTATTTTTCAAGAGGACAGGGAGTCGGTACCCTTAGAGAAAATAATTTATTCAGATGTCTTAAATGGATTCAACTTAAATGAAGAGAATAAAACTAGTTATCATGTTCACAAGAACATTAAAAATGACTAGTATATCACTACCAAAGTACCAGAAGGTTATAGAGTTATAGCTTAACCAAATGTTAAACTTCTTTACTCAATGCAGAGTACTCCATGAGTTGCTTTAGTAGCTCTTTCAAGTACCCTTGGTGGTGGTAAAGTTTATTCAGCTGAAATAAGTCAGTTTGGGCAAGTAACCAAGAGCTCTAGCATGATTGGATGTTTCGTTGAGAGTCGAGCAATCCAGCATTTTTCCAGCTGGTCAGTGTGCTTGAATTCTGCCTCTCAGATTATAGGCACAGCCTTGAGCAGTCTATAAAAGGCTGACACCCTCTGAGCTTTGTAGCTTCCTGGAACTTTCTGCTCTGCCTCAAAATTCACTCTTCTAAACCCACCATTTCACCCTCAGTTTGTGATTCCATTTGTTTTAGCCAAATGTGTGCTTCAGATGCCTTTCTGGCATTTCACTCATTCCTCCTCTCTAGAGGATTTAGACTTACCCTGCCTTTACAGTTCACCCACACACTGGGGCTATAAATTAACTTGCCCTTTGCTCCATATTTCTTAACCATGATCAACCAACCAAATGTACTGCCATCCTATCTCTAGGAACATGAGGCTGGGCCAAACCCTCAGCCCACCATTGCTAGAGAGAAGAGATCAGACTTGAGTTACATGCCTATCTGTATTCAAAATTTGATGTTATCTACTGGTGATGTAGGAGAAAGATGATTTCTCTCAAAATTCAGTATAATTAGAGGAGAGGGATTCTTGGACTTTAGGTACTTGGTAAGAAGAGAAAGCTGGGTAGGGTGGGATTCAGGGAGGCTAGCCTGGATCTAAGCAGGACTCTATAAAAATTGCCAGAATCTCTAATGTAAGGGGTGTCTAAAGGAGGAGTTGAAGATCTTTGGCCTGCTACAGGTTAGTCTATGAAGTCATATCGGGTAGGGGGATATTGAAAACAGGATTGATTGCAGGGTGCCTGGGTGGCTCAGTGGTTTAAGCCTCTGCCTTCGGCTCAGGTCATGATCTCAGGGTCCTGGGATGGAGGCCCGCATCGGGCTCTCTGCTCAGCAGGGAGCCTGCTTCCTTCTCTCTCTGCCTGCCTCTCTGCCTACTTGTGATATTTCTCTCTGTATGTGTGTCAAATAAATAAATAAAATCTTAAAAAAAAAAAAGAAAACAGGATTGCAGTCTGTAGATTAGAGCCAAAGTTAGAGAGGTAGAACCCCTCACAGCCCAATCATCAGGTGTCATTAGTAAGGTCCAAAATAGCCTCACTGGGTGCTCGACAGGGGTACAAAGGCAGAAATCTAGGGAGATCACCAATTTTCTAATTCAGGCAAGGGCTTGGCTGTAATGCAATGGGCATGAAGATGCTCACAGCCCATGGTGAGATGTCCTAAGATCAGCTATACAGTAATAGGATGCTAAATTCCCCCAGTCGATAAGATGAAGCTGTTGACTTACTCCTTCTGTGATGAACCACAGATTGGCAATTACAAGAATCATAACCTGCAGATGGAGCATCAGTCATTTCTGTTCATTAGATACACATTCAACATTTTTAATTACAGTCTGGCAGAACACACAGATAAAGGACCTGTGATCTGAACTAAATGACTAAAGGCTAGTCATGGAGGGAAACTAGAAGTACACTTTGGCCCCTTCAAAAAAATTAGTCTTATACTTTCTTATAGGCGGCAGATCTCTAGTTTGGGATGCTTTGTAGCCAGGATTAGGGTGGTTCAAGGGTTAAGGTTGCATCTCTGAGTTGGGTGTAATGCCTAATAAAGGTTGCATATTCTATGGATCTTCCAACAGAACCTAGAAAGAAACCCTAGAATATCCTTCCCCTAAGGTGAAGCTGCTGAAAGCCCAGGGGAAGAGAGGATCAGTTCCTAGGGGAAGGTGCTCTGAAGTCAATAATAAATGAACTATAATGAATAATAATATAATAATATAATGAATAAGCTATGACACTGACCAGAGAGTTTTGCTTGCAATAGGTGGAGTCTGTATTTATCTTTCTCAGGAGGTGCTTTGTTTTAGGATATTAGAATAGAGATGAAGAAGAAGGAGGAAGGGAGGTGGGAAGAAGAGGGAGAGGAGGATCCAGGTTTATAGGTTTGTGTTGTTGAAGATCGGGAGCATAGAGAGTTGAATGGTGGTCATGTTAAAATGGCAAGCTTAGGAATCCACATGGAGGGGAAACCTAGGGTAGCTGCTGGGGTCAGACTTGAGTTCCAGGTTGCTCAGGTTATAGTATTGGACTGCCTAGATCACAGCCTCCTGGGCATAAAGGACCAGACGCCTGCAGTTTAATAAGCACTCTAAGGCTCTTTCCTGTACAATGAAGTTTCAGGACCGTTGGAGCACTGAAAAGGTGTGGCCAAATGAATGGAGTGTATGGGGCTGGCAGGTGGAGAGCAAGGAACTGGGGAGGAGAGATATTTGAAATTGACACAGGCTGGATGCTGAAAAACACTGACTACTAAATAAATGAAGATCCAATTATTTAGGATTTTTTAACTTCTAATTCTATGGGTGACATAATCTATGGCTTAGGTAAAATGGGGCATTATGAAGTGAATGTAAAAGTCAGGAGTCCTAGATCCAAGACACGGCTTGACATTTATTGGCCGTGTGGTCTTGGCAAGTCACCTGGCACACATCCAAGATAAGAATCAAGGGAACTCCTATAAGCAAGGGTTTCGTGGGCCACCGACAGTATACATATAAAATGATAAAGATTATTTTCCCTGTACTATCCTATTTCTATTACATTATCTTTTTAGTATGGCAGCTAGTCCTACAGAAATACATTTTGCCAAAGTACATGTAACTTGGGAGAAATTTCATATGATAGAAAGCACTGCAGATTCCACGTCTCCTTATCTATGTGTTTCTACAGAATTCAGGCAACAGCTAGACCAGAGGATGATTGGAGAAATTTCAGGGCACTACGTGTTACCCATTTTAAAGTCTGATGTAGGACATTCCCCTTTGCAGCAGCTCAGATAGGCAACCCTCGTGACTCCTGAAACTCTATCCAAGAGTTGATGGGCTGGGTGCCTGAGAATCCCTCTAAGTAATTGAGTGCCTGCGGTATAGCTCCAGAAGGCATGATTATGTTCTCCAGAAGGGCACTGATTTGCCAAGTCTTATTACACCCCCAAGAGTTATCCAATTCACTTAACGAGATTCCCTTTATGGAAAGGCAAAGAACATTCTAGTCATTTCTCAGTAGATACTTGTTCAAATACCATCCCTGGCAGCTGTTGCAATTTGGGATCAGATGTGTGAACTCAGGTTTTTGGAAGTCATTTAGTGCCATAACTAATATTGGTAGTCATGGACATTTTGAGGAAGACCTCCAACCCAAAGTGACACGTCCTCCCCACCACTGCCCTCTGATAAAGCAGGCTTTATCCACTTGGAACTTTACCAGATTCTTTTCTTTCTTTTTTTTTAACTTTATTTTATTTTTTCAGCGATCCCAGATTCATTGTTTATGCACCCCACCCAGCGCTCCATGTAATACGTGCCCTCCTTAATACCCACCACCAGGCTCACCCATCCCCACACCCCCTCCGCTCCATAACCCTCATTTTGTTTCTCAGAGTCCACAGGCTCTCTTCTTTCATCTCCCCCACCAGCTTCTTTTCAGTTTACTTGATGAAAATACAAAAGGGAGAAAGCCCACAAGTCTACAACACAGAGAACAGAATTCAGAAGCTTCTATCAGAGATAGCACATCTTTGGATAAATCGTAATAACACTAACATGAATAACACTTAGGTTTTATGGGCTTATGTGACAAATTGTGCCGAATGATTTGTAGGACTTCATTTATGTATAACAATCATTTTCCAAAATAAAAAATGAAATAGAAACCAGAACAGAAAGGTACAGAAACCTGCTCAAGATCCAACAGCAGTTGAGACCGTTGAGTTCAGACGAAACACTTAGCTATTGCCTACCCTGCTTACTGCTAACTGCTTGGAATTACTTAGAATTTCTCCAAAAGCTGAATGTTACTTCTCTCTGTTGGTACAATTTGGCAACGGGGCATCTGGTTCTCAAGGAGATGATTAGTGTGGCTAATCCAAAAATTAAATTGTGGCAAAGTAATGATCTACGGTATGAAATGGTGTTTTCTGGAAGTGTGTGTGAGCTGAAACTCTAATTTTCCTGGCCTGGTGAGAGACATAAAGAACAAAGAAATAATTTCAGTTATAGGAGTAAAACACTGTTAACCACCAAAAAATGTTGTCGAAACTATGTTTCCCCAAGGAAAAGATGTCAAATATAAGATGAATTGATGGACTTGTGTAATCTTATTTGACTGCAGCGGTACAATGAAACCATCCTGTCTAATGGGAAGGGAGAGCCTCTCGGGTCTTCGTTAACGTATAGACATAATCAGAGTTAGAAAGTTGAAAAGAACTCCATCTTTAGGCCACTGGTATTTGGGAAGGTTCTTCTAGTCTTTGGAGAAGTCCATTGTACCCAGTCGTGGATAAAGTAGAATAGCAGTTGCCTTATTGAGGGCTTTCTTCACTGCAGGCATTGTGCTAAATACTTTACCTGTGTTACCTTGTTTTGACCTCACACAAACCTCCTGGGCTCATGTCACAGATTAGAAGATGGGATGGATATGTTAACTGATTTGTCCGATTTCACATTCCTAATAAATGGCAGAGCCAAGTTGGAATTCCAGGCTGCACAAGAGGTATGTGTGTGCACATCATGAGTATGCCATGATGCCTCCACTCACACTGTAAGGTAGAGATGTTGATTGGGAGTCTGAAGATCTAGGCTTTGGTCTCAAGGCCTCCCACCACTGGTCATCTGTCACCCACCATTCAGGAAATGCCATACAAGTGACTCACCTCCCACACTGAGATGCAGACAACAACTGCCCTACTTCTCTCACACTTCACTTTTCTTTGAAAAGGTTTCCTACATGAAGGGTCTGATTAATAAGGACTTTAAAAAATACTTTCAACTTAAACTAAATGGGATTTTTTGGGTCTTCCTCAAACATGATCAGACCTGAATTGCATTTTATGGAAAAGGATAGGACTCTGATAAAGATGTGTGAGGAAGAACATTTCAGGGAAGATGAATTATGTGAGCCAAAACACAGAATTTGGTAACCTTTCCCCAAATACATTGAATAAAAGTAGAGTTCAAGGTGTACCTTTGATAGAACACAGGCAAGGTCTGGCTTTATCCCAAAGTGAAAATACTGAAGATGTTGTCACATGGGGGTTGTATCCTGAGAAATTGCCTATTTTTTGGTAATAAAACCTAGGATAAGGTGGGCAGGGAGAGAGGAAAGCCAAACGGACCAATCACCATACTGCTGCTGCTTTTGAGTGAGTTCTGAAGTCCTAGGCTAGCAACATGGCAAAGAAAGAGACAAGGCAGACGGGAGAGAGAATATGGGGTCCGTGCAGATTCCGGAGGCTAGACAGCTGCCCTTAGTGAGAGAAGGGAAGGGATTTAAAAAGTGAGGATTTTGAGCCTGGGTGCCTGGGAGAAAGAGGCCAAATGGGGAAATCCAGCCCAGAAATCTCCATGAGGGAAGAAACAGAATGGGGATCTATTGCAAAGACCATAAATGGGCAGTTGAATACAGAAAACAAAAGCGGTGAAGAGAGTTCAGGTCCCAGAGAAAACACATGTGAAGCCATCTAGTATGAGAACGCTGGATAGTGGAGCAGTGTAAGCCACTGAGGTTCTGAGCCAGCCAAGGGAAAAATGGGACAAGGTGTATTTGGGGGATTGGAGAAGGAACAATTCGATAGGACGTTAAGAATAAAAAAGATGGATCCTCATTATCAACTAGACTCTTGTACATTATGGCCTTTGTTAATACCCTTTTGTTTTTCTTAAAGTCTGAACAGGGGCTTTCTGTGGGGGAAGAGATTGTTAGAAATGTCTTCCATGCCCAAATGCACTTGTTTTTCCCCATGAATAATTTTCCTCTATACCTATCTTGGCATCATTTGCTACACAATTTCCCTCATCGTCAACTCATTTTGCTTCCAGAAACATATTCTCAAGTGCCTGGCTACGTCATAAATACTCTCTATGGATGCTCCTCAGCTCTTAGTTCTGTGCAGAATTGCTGAGCTGTAATGCGCTACCCACTCTAATATTTCTAATGCCTCCTGGAATTGTCCCAGCATTAACCATTTATAAAATTCCAACTGCTACTCAATATGTAGAAATGCGATTGCATTTCACTGCTTGCCAAAACAACAGGCCTTTCTGAGATCACTTTTCTTTTTTTGGTTTCCGGGAGAATACAATATTGAAATCCGTGATCAGTTGCCAAGTGCAGGCTAGTGGTAGTTGTTTTTTCCTAAATGATTTGATTGTATTGAGGATTTGCCTCAGGACAGAATGTTCTACAGAGACGAATAGGTGGATAAATGTATTCGTATATGGTGACCCCTTACCCTATTCCACCTCCCAGTGTTTGTGTGAAGTTTACTAATACTTACTGGGGAAATTTTAAATTTCATTGTAAAGGCAAGTAGTGGATCCAGTTTGCATTTGGAGGATGCAAAATGATATGTTAGTAGTAGGGCAAAGCCACCTTTTAAAGATTTAAACTAGAAATCTCATGAAACAAACTGAGGGTTCCTGGGGGGTGGGAGGGTAGGGATAGGGTGGCTGGGTGATGGACATTGGGAAGGGTTTGTGCTATGGTGAGTGCTGTGAAAGGTGTAAGCCTGATGATTCACAGACTTGTACCCCTGGGGCAAATAATAATAATAATAATAAATTATCACCAAAAAAATTATAAAGATTTAAACTAGAATCAAAGGTAGATAATACCATGATGAGGCATGGTCTGCGTGTGCTCTTGGAGTGAAAAATGCTATTGGATTGATGCAGGCCCTTTGTACGTGTTGTACTAGGTAGATAAGGTCAGCTGAACATCAGAATTCCTTACAGCTTTGAGCTCAATAATTCCACTCTTACTTGGAAAGTCTAACATTCATTTGTGCCACAAGGAAGGGTTTCAGAACAATGTTTGTATGAGGTCTGCAACAGAAGAAAAGTTTCTTTAAAGTCAAAGTTGTCAATCAGATCCCATAGAGTCATGATAAACATTAAGCAAAGAAGCAAAACCAAGTAATGTTGTGCAGGGGTGGGGGGAAGCAGCAATTGATTAGGATTACATCCTAGAGCTAAAGTCACTTAGAGATATAACCTTGTCATTTCATCGTCTCAATGATTGCTGTTATTAGTCAACTAATACATACGTATTTTAGTTTTATGATGTCAACTATGGCACTAGTTACTAGGGATACAAAGACTGACATGTTTCATGTTTCATGGAGGTGAGGAAGTATAAAAGATGGTAACCTTGTAGAAGAATTTGAATGGGGTTTCAAGAATTAGAAGGTTTCCCAGTAAGAAAGGAAAGAAAGAAAGTTCCAGAAAAAAAAAAACNAATTTGAATGGGGTTTCAAGAATTAGAAGGTTTCCCAGTAAGAAAGGAAAGAAAGAAAGTTCCAGAAAAAAAAAGAGAAAATTGTGCAGAGGTTAGAAATTGCTTTTTTAAAGGTTTGCCTTATATATTTAAAATCACAGAATAGATGTAGGAAGAATTATGAGGGACTATCACAAGAAAAAGCTAAGAAGGGAAGTTCTAATGTTTTAATAGACTATACAGGATAAAAAAGAGTAATCACCCTACTCATAAAATTATGTAAACATGAAGGACATTTAAACACCATTTCCTGGAGAACAAATGTCTGTCGTGCAAAGGGCACTTTATCTCCTTTGCCATTGCTGGAATGCATGAGTTGAATAAATGCTGCTAGGACAAACTTTTCTGTTAAGCCAATAAACTTAACCTTGAAGTTCAGCTTCAAGATCATGACACCTGTTACTTAAATCTTTCCAAGCCTGGTCCGTCAAGTTCATTTGGCATTTGCTTAAGGAAGAGTCTGTATCAGAGGGAATCTCTTAGATCAGTCTTCCAGTTAAAAATAAATCCTTTATAAATTTGACTATTTAAGATAGAAGATTAGGAATATGAAGACACTCTTGAATGAATGACTCAGCAATCTGCCAAGTGTCTTCTCAATCATCTATCTCTCCTGGAGAAGCCTGGGTGGGTTCAGGTTAAGGCTACAGAAGAACACTAAGACGCACCCTTCTTGTTCCTCCGTACCTTCCAGAATCTTGACAGGGAGGCAAGACACAGACACAATTGAAAAAACGCATATAGTTCAGACATGTGTATGTATAATTACCATCCTAAATGGGCTTCAGTAAACTACTTGGGTAGGCAGAATAAGGACTCCTCGAAAGTGTCCATGTCCTAACATGGCAACAAAGGGCTTCTCAAGTGTGATCTAGGTGACCAACCTTGAGCTAGGGAGATTATCCTGGGTTTCCCCAGGAGGCCCAATCTAAACCACAAATTCTTAAGATTGGAAATAGCAGCCAGAAAGTTGAGTCTAAAAAGGGCAGCAGGAGGAAGACTGGACGTGTTCTGGAAGACCACTGGTGTTCAGACCTGTAGAGGCCATGTGTAAGGGCAGGAGAGAGCTTTCTGGGAACTCTGGGCCACCTCCAGCCAATGTCAGGAAAGAAATGGACCTCAGTCCTACGACTGCATGGAAATGAATCCCTCCCACACCTGAACGACAAGAAAAGGGATTCCCATGTAAAGGAATAAAAAGTCCCTTCTGACACCTTGGTCTGAGCCACGGGACACCTGTATCAGACTCTTGGCAGACAAAGTTGGAAAATAATATAGTTATGTTGTTTGAAGCCACAAAGCTCATGGCCATTTGTCACAGCAGCCTAGAGTACCCTTGCAACAAGTGGCAAAAATTATTTAATTCTTCTATTGGCATTTGGGAAAGGAGACGGAAGGATAGAATTTTTTGGAAGAGCTTCAGGGATGTGAAATTTGAACTGGTTTTGTAGGCTGGCGGAATTTGACCAGGGTTGAAGAAGGCATCGTGTTCCCTTCCAGGGGAAGTTCAGAGAGCAGTCGGAGTCAGCGCCTCTGACTAAAGCAGAAGGCTTTTGTTGGGAAAGAGGTGGAAGTCTAGATTAGGAATGTATTCTTGAGGACTTTGCATGCAAGAGGAGAACTCTGAGCTTCAGAGGAAATTCTTATTTCGACCCATCCTTACAGAGCAGCTCTGTGAGTCCCTACTTTACCTCGGCCCTCTGGCACCTCTTCCCCAACATTGGGTCCCTCAAACACAAAAATAAAAATTCACACTTATGGGGGCACCTGGGTGGCTCAGCGGGTTAAGCATCTGACTCTTGATTTCAGCTCAGGTCAGGATCTCGGGGGCATGACACTGAGCTCCTCATGGGGCTCTGTGTTCAGCACGGAGTCAGCTTGAGATTCTCTCCCTCTACCTCTTCCCCCTACTGGTGCTCTTTCTCTAAAAGAAATAAATCTTTAAAAAAAATTCACACTTACTGAGTGATTACCAAACCCCCACGCACTGTACTAAGAGCCTTATTCAGTTATTTACGTTAATCCTTACAACAAACCTTTTTTTAAAGAGGCAATGGAGGCTTAGAGAGATTTAATGAACCTGCACCAGGACACAGTGCTAACTAGGGGCAAATCCAGCATTCAAATCCAGGCCGTAAAACCCTAGAGCTCAGAGTCTTAGCCATTTTATGTCATGCTGCCCCTGACTCTCAGATACACTGTTTTAACTGCCTGCAGAATATTTTATTCATGTGTATTTTATTAGGCATCTATAGGCACAACAGATTCTGCATGATAACTGATGTGTCATCGACCATTTTAAAAATGAAACCGAGGAACAGATCTAGTTATTCAGTCAGGTGAGAGGTCTACAATGACTGCAGCCTGATTCATCCAAGAATTGTTTACATGTTAGAGCCAAAAACTCCAGCTGGTTACCAGAAAGGATTCAGTGATCAAATACAAGCCTCCACTAAGTTGCATCTGAGTCTAAAAGAATTCCTGGCATTTATACAACTATGGAGAGTGCCATGCCCACAATTCTGTCTGTAGCGATGAGCAGCTGGGACCCCGGCAGTTGAACCGGTTACTAGAACGGCTTTTGTGTGATTCTGTTGAAATGCCTTCCTTTGCTCCCATAAGTCTTCAAATACTGTCAGGACCAGAGGGAAACCAGACATCTGAAAAGGACCTGACTAACATGGTGCTCAATTCAGGGATGATCAGATGAACGAGTGAGTGAATAGTGATGCCCAGATTGGAAATACCGTATCAGGATGGTGGCGAATGCTCTCGAAGAAGCAACCATGGCCTCCTGTCCTGCTGCTACCCACGGCCTGGGGGTGGTGCCTTGTTGAAATCCAAAATATAAAGTTGACCTTTTCAACTTTTAACTTCTTTTGAGTAAGACTTAATCAAGCATGGATTCCTGTAGAATGCATCAATGCATCTAAATAAAACCCATCTATTTTTATTTGAAGGCTGAAATTATGACACATGTGAGAAGAATTAAATGTAATTAACAGATCATTGGATTTGAAGTAGTTTTTAATGGTAATAATTTGCAGAAAATAGGATGTGGCTAGTAATGTTATAGTGATGGTACATAAGAGTTATCAAAAGTAATTGCTTATCCACTTGAAAGCCAACATTCTTCCAGGTGAATAAGTCTGCTATTTTTGTTTATTTGGATTGGATTTAAAATGGCTTTTGCTTAGGTAATAGAAGTACATATAAGATATTTCAACAGATCAACCTTCTTACCCTCAACTATGTTACTTGATTTTTTTTCCCTTAGAGGCAATCACAGTTTCTTTTGTATCCTTTAATATAGCTATACATCTATAAATCTACCCATAGATATACCTAACCATACACAGAGTTTTTTATTATTAAAAAAAATGACTGGAAGATGACTAAAAAATCTAGTTTTCCACAGATAAATAGAAACAAAACATTTAAAAACAATTTAAGTAGATTTAAAAAATGTGGCTATGAATAAAAACAAATGCGATTAATAGAATATGTATTATTATTTAGTCCTGTTAACCAGGAATGACAACTGGATAAGAGTTAAAGCAGAGGCTCGGGGAACAGATCTCAACTTAGTTTGTCATGACTCTGTGCCTTGGTTGCCTCACCTGTAAAATGGGGATAAAGAGAGTATAAACTTTAGGATTCCTGAGACAATCCAGCTAACCTGTTTATCACAATGCTTGGCACACCTGAGGAACTAAAACTTTAGAAGTAGGAAAGAAAAACTGACTGGGAAGAAGGAGCAATCCTCTGTGTGTGTGTGTGTGTGTGTGTGTGTGTGTGTGTGTATGTGTTAAGCCCAGAGTGCTTTGGGGGAAAAAAAAATCTGTCTTTATAATTATCTTGGGCATTGCTTTCAGAAAAGGGTATTTTTAAGCTTAGGAAATATAGCATTGGAAAGCTCATTTACAAATTTGGAACTTGAGATTTAACACTTGATTTAAATACATTTCTCATTTTTTTCCCCAGCAGTGTATTAAAGTAATGGATGAAACCATAACAGTTTTCAAATGACAAAATACTTAGAATCTAAGTGATTGGTCAATAGCCACTGCTTCCTATGGTTTCAGCTGTTGCTCTCATAGATGCCCCAAGCTATCAGGATGCTTTTTTCTTTGAGGACTCCATTATTCTTCTTTTGCTTCCATACCTCGTTAACATGTTGACATACTTGTCTTTGTTCTCTCACACTTAACAATAGGCATCTTCTTTTAAAAGACCCAGCTTTCTCCTTCCAAGCCACCACTCACCAACATAAGAGATTTTAAAAGACCCAGAAAAAAAATATTTTTCAACTGGAACAACTAGACACCTAAGTACACATCTCCACCATATTTGGGGTCTTCACTACCGCGGGCAATGCCTTAGCTCCTTTGGTATTACCAAATATGCCACGGGAAGAAAAAGGCTAGGAAGTGCTGACAGAGAGGTGGGAGAAACTTAACCTTCTGGCAAAAAGCAGATAGATGTGAAAATAGAACCAAACAGATATATCCAGTTCCCCATCACCTCTCCTCAAAGGACCTCACTAAAGTCAATATCACCTTGGCTCCCATGACAACCCCTTGACAAAGATAAATAGGTATCAAATATGCTTTTGCTCCTAAGACCTCTGGGCATTGGTACAAAATACAAATGCAAAACTCAAGCCGAATTAATCTCCTGATGTACCACTTAACAAAAAAGCCACAGAATGCAGATTTGCCAGGCCAAGCTGCAGGCCTTCCCTCTCTGCAAGGCTGTCAGCACCCTCTATAAAAGAGAGTTGATAAAATTAAGCAGGCAGTTTCCGTTGACATTGTCACACCATATGAAACACATGTTCTGTTTAGAATGCAAACAGGATGGCCGAGTTATGGGGTCTTTGGGGGATGTATGCCAATGAAGAGATGTCTGATCACAGGCTTATGGTCTCAAAGTTTAAAACTTGGTTGAACTCACAGCCCTTCTTGAAGAGAAGATTAGACAAATAGTTAGCAACTTTGGGCCATGAAGTCAGGCTGTGCATGAAAATAAGTGCTTGTCCTTGCAACCTCAGACTCTGTAAGTTCCTGGGCGTTGGCACAGCACAGAATGGGTTCCTTCTGTTTGACAGGGGTGTGGTCCGCTCTGGAAGGGGAAAAGAGGCTGAAACAGGTGTTCCTTTTGGGGTCCCTTTTGCCTTTTAATGGTTTAATGGTACCAAAATGGAAAAGACTCAACCGAAGACAAAAATCTCAAATTACACCTGCGTGTGAGTTACATGCAGTGTCCTGCCATTGTGAAGAGTTGAGCTCTAAAATCTGATGGTCTGTATTGGTTGGTCTTGTTTTCCTCTGCTTACAAATGGGGAGAATAATAGTAAATGCTCCAGTGAGCACATTTGAAAGTGAAAGAAAACCCTAGCCATAAAATAAAGCTCACAGCCTAAGACTGGATACTTACTATATACCCCACATGTATTAGCGACTCCTTCCAGCTGCCTCTGTTTCATAGTGACTGATTTATTCCACATTCCTCTAGAATATTTACTGTATGGATTCTGTGATCTATGTGGTAAAATTCCTCTTCTGGAAGGCAGAAAGTCCATGGAAGGAAAAGAATCGATTACCTCTGCGAAAGAAGTAGGAGAGCAGTAGAGAGATCTTAACGTCCAGTTTCCTAGGTTTTCTCCAGGTCTCTGAACGTCAGCACTTTCCCTCCAGCAGGAAATAAGCCCGAGAGGAAAAGAACTGGGAATATGTTCATATTCGTGTTACACAGAGCTGAGAGTAAAAAGAACTTAAAAACCACTGGCAACTTACAGTTCTTGGAGAGGAGATTCTTCTAGCCAAGGGAGTTAAATTAAATATTTCCAGCCCCTCTTTTGCTGTTTTAGGTACTAATCCCAAGTCTCAAAATAATATTCTGACTCTTTGCCAGCATGGGCCTCTGATAGCAAAGGTCATGTAAAGGGAACAGATATGGAGCCGGAGTCCTTGGGGATGAGCCTAGCTGTGCAGTCTACGGACATGGGACACTAAGCCCTCCCACCCGCAGCTCATCACTAAGCTTGGGCCTTCAGCTCACGTGTAGCTGTTCATATCCAGGTACTTGGCTATATAAGTGGAAAACTTTTTTTTTTTTTTTTTTTTGCTTTAGCTTATTGTCCACACCCTCTCTCCCCAGAAATGATTTTATATTCACAAATGTCGTGTGAAGTAGGTAATAAAGGGCTGGAAAAACAACCTAAAAATGTGTGAACTGTAATCCCAGACCACCTGGGTTTTCATTTTCTTAGAGAATTAGGAAGCCTCAGACTCTAGCCCCTTGCCCCCCTCCACTCACCCACCTAATATATTTGGAAAAGCACAGTGTGGTAGGTCTTGGGCTTCCACAAAGCCCTTCTCACATTTTGTGTTTAAAAAAAAAAAAAAAGTAAGGAAAAGTTCACTGTGGGTGTGTTTTACCTGACCTTGCCTTTCAATGGCATGACTTTTCGGTTCTCTCTTCATAGGTTCGTGAGGAACCCCATCTAAGGGGATGAGTTTTGGGGTGGGGGGGTCATTCTTCTCAAGTCAGTCATGCCTTCTCTGTTCATCTTGTCTGTTCCCCTCTCACTTTCTCTTTAAACTTCACATGAGTGAAATTGAATGAATCAACCTGCTCTGAAAGCCCATTTCCTAGTCCTCAGTGGGACTATTCAAGTTTTATTACTTTTAAAGATTCACCCAGGCTTTCACTAACATGAAAAGTAGATCACCTCTGAGCGGCCGCTTTCAGGTTTAAAAGACTTAGACCCCAAAGCAGAAACTGGCTTCCAGCACTCCCCCTGAAAGGCTGCAAAGCCCCGGTGGATGTGTGTTTAATGGTTTTTATTCTCCTGTGAAAAATGAGGATGTTTATATCTTTGCTGAAATCATAAAAAGACCCAGGTAGAAAATTTTCCATTACAAGTCACTGTTCCTGTCATGTCATTTTAGGGAGGATAAATGAACAGGATCCGATCACAGGCTTATAAATGTGAAATAACTCCTGAGTGATGTGAAACATCACAGCCATCCCACCTTCTGTGTGCAGAGCATGTCTCACCAGACCCTCCCTCCCCCTCCCCAAGAACACTTCCCCCATAACATCATTCTTCCCTTCATGTCTCTGGGGCTGCTTTGCAAGAAGACTGATACATGGAGTACAGGCATCTGTGATACTCAGCCTCAGAAAGTTCCGGGCTGGGCTGGGCTGGGGGTGGAGAAGGTGAATCAGTGCCAAAGCACAGCTCAGCTGCCAGATGTCCAATACTGACAGCTGCCGCCTGGGGTTTGCCTTGCAAGGGCTGCTGTCTAATTTCAACAGTAGACACAACAAGGAAAAAGAGAGGTTAACGTTCCTAAACCTGCCTTCATAAACTCTTGTCTTTGCCTCTCCATCCCTCAGTGCTGCTGAGTCTCTAACAGGGAGTCAGACAGTTTTAATTGACCCGACTGCCACCTTGCCTGATATTCTAAATCACACGGATAGTTTGGTGTAAAAAATGTCAGGTTGAATGCAGGAGAATGGACCCAACCCAATTACTGCAAGAATGAGGCTTAGCATCCTTGGTCAGCGGGTAGGATCCCATTGGAAATAAAATGCCCACACTTGTAATCACTCACCTAAGGAAAAAGTGGGGTATGACTCAGGATTTCAAATTAAAAGAGGGCCTCCCTAATGACAGAGGACATAAAGACCAAGTATAAATGCATTTGGTTCCCAACAAATCCTAAAATTTGTTACTAATAGTTATTTCAACATGACTGTACCCTAAAATTTGCACCAATCAGTCTTTTACAAATAAATATTGTCCATCTTCTATGACTTCTCATTAGTGCTGAGAGGTGACTATCTCCTATTGAATTCTTCCAGCAAATTCCCCACAATTACTCATAAGTGTGTTCAATTCTCTTTTATTTCCTAGAATTGATTCATCTTCTCTAACTTTCAACAAATCTTTGGTCTCTTAACTGAAAAGACCTGGATTGTTTCTCAGTAATCTATTGTAATACAACAACCACCCCCCAAATTTAATGTCTCAAAATGACCACCATTTAATTGGTGCATGTTTCTATGCTTTGGTTTCCATGGCTCAGCCGAGGAAAGCTTATTTCTTCTCCCTGAATTGACAGCTAGGCTTTGTCAGGTGGACTGCAATTTGGGCTGAATCCAAAATGGCTTCCTTTGCATGCCTGGTTCTTCATTTAGGAAACTGAGGGCTCTCTCTTCTTATGGCCCTACATCTTCTAAGTGTTCCTTTTCTCCCATGGACTTTCATCCTTCAGAAGGTCATGCTCTCCATCTGGTCTTTCTAACAGGATAGCCAAACTTAGTTATGGTGGATCAAGACTCTAAGCAAGCAAAGGCGGAGTCTGCCAAGCCTCTTAAACCCAAGGTCCAGAAGTGGTGTGTCTAATTCCTGACTTCTAACAACCAAAGCAATTCTCAGGCCAGAGAATTCTCAAGGGAAGAGGAAATACTCTCCATTTCTTGGTAGATGAGCAACATCCACATATTAGAATGAGAGGAATTACTGGCAGCCATCTTTGCAGATAATTGACCACACCTACCATACCATACATCTGTGTAAACACAGAGAGGGGAAGAAATACATGTAGGAATTTATATATTAAGTTGTAGGAGCCAAATACTTGGGAAAACTGATCTATTTAATAAATTGATTTGAAGCCTTTGGTTAACTGTTAGGAGAAAGAAATACAGCTACATTAAAGAACATAATATGATGAATAAAAATTTAAAGAACTGGAATATTTATTTTCTTAGAATGTGGAAGAGAGATTAAACATAAAATTAAAAAAACACACAACAAAGTCATAAAGGTAAACTGCCTGGTTTGACAGGTCTCACCAAATACAAACGTTAGACGTGAAGATCAAAACCTTGTGTTCTGCCTCTGCTTAAGATGAAGGAATATACAAAAGGATATCGTTCCCACCTTCAAACTGAAGGGGGAAAACCCAGATAACTTATAAGATCATAACCTTTCTAGACCTTATCAGAGAATAGAGGTTATGTAACAATCAAATGAACCGAATTGCAAATGGTGAAAAGCTTTCCTAAGGAGAGAAGGAAGAACCATTTCACCCAGGAGAGACTAGGCAAGGAAGGGTCAGCCACCGTGATATCAGGTAAGAAGAAAACAGCCAAAATTTCAGCAAGTTCCTAAAAGCCAGTTATGGGCTAACATGGCCGCTTAAAATTCCCAGGAGCCCTAGACCTGAGGAGAAGCCGCACTCATGTACAGCCTCTTTCTCATGGACTGCTACTGGTGTTCACAAGAGACACAGGGGTCTCCCAGGGACCCCAGAGAGTCCCCTTCAGCTTGAAGCCACACCCACTTTCTTGGAAACTTCTCTTCTCCAAAGCTAAGGTCCTAAGTCACTGGGACAAGGGCAGGGGCAGGAAATGTTTCTGCCCCAGAGGTTCAGACAAAGATGGATGGCCTCTGAGAGAGAAACAAAGCGAAAGGCATCAGCTACTGAAGGAACAAAGCAAAGGTAAACCTCTGCTGAGTGAGGGGTAAAAGCGAAAGGTCTGCTCCTGAGGTAGGGGCAACACGGTCCACAGCTGTGGGAGGGGTGCTACCATGCTTGCGCCTAGTCTCTGGCAATGGCCGAGGAAGTGCTACTGAGGAAGAAATAGACGGAAAACCCCTCCTCAAGGACCCTCCCTTTCCACAGATACAAGGTTAAGTTTGGAGGTCATAGTGGAGAGGCCGAATGCTAGCCAAACCCCATCCCCAAATGGCAGGCACACCCACTGAAGCTGGCACAGGCAAATGGGGAGCTCCTGCCCACCACAATTCTTGCACCAAGTAAGGAGCAATAGCAGTTTATCACTGAGAGAGGGACAAAAGCATAAAAGAGAACTCTTACCTGATGATGTCACCACGTAGGACCCACCGCAAGCTCAGGGTGGAGCAGGAGCATGGAGGAAACCCTGCAGCATTATGGGATCTACAGTGGGACCCACACAGGACACTAGTTTAAATTCACNCAGTTTATCACTGAGAGAGGGACAAAAGCATAAAAGAGAACTCTTACCTGATGATGTCACCATGTAGGACCCACCGCAAGCTCAGGGTGGAGCAGGAGCACGGAGGAAACCCTGTAGCATTATGGGATCCACAGTGGGACCCACACAGGGCACTAGTTNAAAATAAAATAAATTCACTGAAGGAATTTAAAGTTTGTGTGCGCTTAAGGGCATTAATAACAGCAAAGCCAATCTGTTTGATTACCAACTGGATTGACTTGAATGTCCGTGCTAATCATTGAAAGAGAAACAGGTGTGCTTGGTTAAGGCTATATATACTAGTTACCACAACCTTTACAGGTACGCATAAGCAATGACTACTATTCAAACAAGAATTGTAGGACAAGAGAGGAGGAGAGAGAGAGAGAAAGAGGGAGAGAGGGAAGGAAGAAGCAACAAAGGAATGAAGGAAGAGCTAAAGCAGTCAATAGAACCAGATCTAGAGATTAGACTGATGGGAGAATTACCAGATAGGAAATTTTGAAAACTATGATGAATATGTTAAAGTATCTAATGGAAAAGGTAACAATATGTTTGGGCAGATGGGAAAGTATAAAAAGAATCAAATGGGAATGCTAGGAGCAGGGGAGATAAACAATGTAATATTGGAAAAGAAAACTTCTATGAACTTATTGCTAGATGTGATGCTAAAGATAAAAGATTCAGTGGGGGCACCTGGGTGGTCAGTTAAGTGTCTGACTCTCGAGTTTGGCTCAGATCATGATATCAGGGTCGTGAGGCTGAGCCCCACATCAGACTCTGTGCTGAGCGCATACCACAGAATCTGCTTAAGATCCTCTCTCCTCCTTCTACACCTCCCCATCCCACTTGTACTCTCTCTCTCTAAGATAAATGGAACCTTAAAAAAAGAAAAGGTAGAGAAGATCTGAACCATGCTATCAACCACCTCGACCTAATAACCATTTAAGGAACACATCCAACAGTAGCAGAATACACATTATAATTTAAGAATATATTATCCACAAAGGTAAAACTCATTTTGTGCCACCAAACAAATCTTAAAACCTTTAGAACTGAAGTCATGGGGCACCTGTGTGCCTCAGATGGTTAAGCATCTGCCTTCAGCTCAGGTCATATTCTCCAAGTCCTGGAATTGAGCCCCACATCAGACTCCCAGCTCCTTGGGGGTTCTGCTTTTCCCTTTCCCTTTGCCTCTCTCCCTGCTTGTGCTCTCTCTCTCAAATGAATAAACAAAATCTTCAAAAAACAAACAAACAAACCCTGAAATAATACAAAATATGTCCTCTAAACTACATAGGAATTAAACTAGAAATAAGTAAGAGAAAGATAATTTATCTATGAGTCAAAGAAGAAGTCACAGGGAAAATTAGAAAACTGCATTGAATTGAATGAAAATGAAAATACAACATATCAATATTTGTGGGATGCAATTAAAGCAGTACTTTAGAAGGATATTTGTAGCAGTAAATGTTTATAGAAAATGATAAAGATTCAAGACAATGGTCTAGGCTTCAGTCTTAGAGACTTGAAAAAGAGAGCAAATTAAACCCAAAGAAAGAGGAAGAAAATAATAACAAAAATAAGAGATAGGTTTTTTTAAATAAAGGGGATTAAGAGTACACTTGCCATGATGGGGGCCCCTGGGTGGTGCAGCTGGTTAAGTTTCCAACTCTTGGTTTCAGCTCAGGTCATGATCTCAGAGTCTTGAGATCAAGCTCTACTTTGGGGCTGAGCTCAGTGGGAGTCCACGAAAGTTTCTCTCTTTCTCTTCCTCCACCCCTCCCCATGCTCGCTTCTCTCTCAAAACATAAATAAATATGTAAAAAAAAAAAAAGAGTACACTTATCATGATGAACACTGAGTAATATATAGCATTGTTGAATTATCATATTGTACACCTGAAACTAACATAACACTACTTTTTAATTCTACTTCAATAAAAGAAATTTCTAGATAAATGAAAAAATTTAAAAAGAGCAAAAATCGAAGTAAAGGGAAACAGATAAGCAATCAAAAACTAAATGAAACCAAGAACTGTTTTAAGAGATCAAATCCAATACCGATCAAGAAATGTAGAAAGAAGGTATAACTTACTAATATTAGACCCCAAAATTGCTTATCACTACATACTCTATAGACTTTAAAAAGTTAAGGGAATAAGAAAAATTTTATGTTAAGAAATTTGATAATCTATATGAAATTGACACATTTTTGATAGACACCACTTTTTGAAGCTCATTCAAGAAAAAATCACTACCTTTGTTTTTTTTTTTAAGATTTTATTTATTCATTTGACACAGAGAGAGAGATTACAAGTAGGCAGAGAGGCAGGCAGAGAGAGAGGAGGAAGCAGTCTCCCCGCCGAGCAGAGAGCCCGATGTGGGCCTTGATCCTAGGACCCTGGGATCATGACCTGAGCCGAAGGCAGCTGCTTTAACCCACTGAGCTACCCAGGTGCCCAAATCACTACCTTTGTATCTTTAGGGTAAATATCCAGTAGTGTGATTGCTGGGTCGTAGGGTAGCTCTGTTTTCAACTTTTTGAGGAACCTCCATACTGTTTTTATCTGACAGGCAATCGCACTCTTGATTCTTCTGTAACTCTCACTCTTACTCTCTCATTATCTTGGCGAATGAGACCACGGTTCCCTCAGCTTCAGAAACTGTAGGAGCACCTCCATCCTTTCCTAATCAACCACCAGTCCCTACTGATCCTTCCTGAACATTCCTCACCTTTATTTGCTTCCCTTTACAGTCAAGCCCCCAACTCTGCCATCTTCCCACTCAAAGAAATCCAACTGCAATAGTTTCAAATGACTTCCCTTTATTTTTGTGTCTCCAAATAACACTCTTCAGAACACAAAAATTTTATATTCTGTCTTCACTGTGTGTCCATATTTCTTCCCTAACCATTGTCAAGTAAAAATCTTTATTCCTATTCTCCTACCCATACTTACTTTAACTCAAGACTATTTTCTCTGTGAAAGATACTATTTTACATGTTGACAACAAAAGAGAAACTTAGATCACTTAACTCTAAAGAAAGAGACATATTGGAAAACTACTATAATGAAATATAGGAGGTGATAAAAAGGTAATATGAATATATCCTTGAGCAACAAAAATGAGGGGTAATCATATCTTTATTAAAGGTAGGAAAATATACAAATAGGAAATGACATCTAAGAGTAGATGATAAAGCAGTGATAAGATCGGAGAGAGTGACATGTGCGAAAGTGCAGGGGGCATGTCTCTCTGGGGTACATCTGGACCAGAAAGAGTCCAGTGTAGACTCTCAAGTTCCTTCTTCTACACCTGCTAAACACACGTTACCTGTCCTCCCAGGCCCACCTACGCACCTCTTTCATGCCCTGATTCTAATGCCTGTTGATTTCCACCTCCTTCTATAAACTCTTATGGACGGCTTATTTCACTTCTATTTTTTTAAGGATTTGGCCGTAAACTATTTTGATTAAACATAAACTGTGCTGCTGCAGAAGTGGTGCTGTTTGTATTCCCTATCAGATGATGAGGATCTGAAGGTCAAGAATAATGATTGACAGTTCTTCTCCTCCATTCCCTCTTCCGCTTTCTTGTTCCCCTTCCTCCTCCTCCTTCTTTCTGCCTCATTGCCATGTACATTAAAAACTCCCTAAAAATTATTTTAAATAGAGTTTCTATAGCTGGAGAATGGGGGTTACTTAGATGTTATCAATATTAGTTGCTTTCAACTATAGTTCCTCATTAGTGTCACCTGGATAGCTTTTGATAAATCCAGATTTCCCTAACGTCTAGACTTCACCTACTGTCCAATTAAATCTAAAATCTTGGAAGAGATCTTGATCCCTAATGTCTATGTATCTCTATATAAGTGATGTACATGTAGTCTATATCTACAACCATATATGAGTCTGATGGGAAGCTAGTTGAAAAATGCTGATGTACTTGGGTTTTTTGTTTTGTTTTGATTTGTTTTCATTTGTTGTTGTTGTTTTGTTTTGTTTTTTTGGATGAGGAACTTAAAGCCCAGAGAGATAACATAATTGATCCAGGTCACCCGATTTGAGATAAAGCTATGAGCAGAAGGCTGATCTTCTGGTTCTTGGTCATAAATTTCATTGTATTTCCCACTGTCTCTGAAGACCCAACTCTGTCCTCTTTTTGAGTGTGATGATCAAATTGCCCTCATTTCTGTGATCCTTAAACACACGATACCTACCCGTAGGAAGACAACATCATGTGACCTTCTTTAGGTGTAGACTGGTCTCCTTCCTGACTTGCCAGGCTATCTTTACCAAAGCAAATTCTGGGTGTGGGAAAAACCCAGATCTGAAGAACTGCCAAAGTCACTCCTGCTTTAAAAAGGAAAGAACAAAGGTATAAATCTATGGGGAAAACTTGATGGAAGAAAGCCTATCTTCAACGTTACGAACGCAGCTCCAAAGTCACACAGGGCAGCTAAGAACAGGCTGAAACTTCTCCAGCACGTCACATGGCTCTGCGCAGGCCAAGCCAAAGCAACAAGGGTGTCCTTCACAAGACACTGAAGTGACTTTGATACACTGGAGCAGGTGGGAGCCATGTAAGCTGCTGGAAATAAGGCCATGGGACTGAGGTGTTTTGTTTTGTTTGGTTTTTTACACTTTTTTGTTTGTCGTCATGAAGTACCTTGTATGCAGAGCCCCATTTTGCCTCCTTGTTTCTTAATCATGAGAAGTGAGACACTCAGGGCTTTATCTCCCTAGATCTTATTGTAAACTACCTGACTTTCTGTTTCTTTTGCCCCCTTTGATGCATTGTCTAATAGATCTCAATTCCCAAGGACTTTTCTCCTTGTTAAATTATTTATTTATTTTTGCGGACAGCTCATTGCTTAATGCCTCAAAAGTCTACAATTTCTCAACACTATTTCCTTTTTGGTCCACGGTGGTTGAGAATGTTTCTTTTAAGTTCTCCCTTTACAAGAAAAACTAGAAATAGTAAAGTACCCAGGGTATTTTTTTAAACTAAAGTAAATACGCCCTGGGGGAGGTAGGTATTGATCTGCTGTCTTCTTTATGCGTGATGCAATTTCACAGACACTGAATGGAAAGAACACCAATAAGGTCTTGGTTGTTTGCTCTAAAGAAGAGATGAAAAGGGGTGAGTTATTGAAAAGGTATATGCATAAGATTTCTATAAGTTTTGGCTTTGGACGTTGTTCTTGCACTGCAATATGAATCTATTTATGGGCCTTATGCTATAGGATACAGGTTTTCAAATAAAATACTGAAGTCAGTTTCTCAACACTTGTCCCATGAGTAGCCACAAAGCTCTTACACCATCCACATTAATCCCCTCTTGAGCAACAGGTAAAGGGTATAACCTTAGAAAAGCTCCACAGATCTCAGTCTGTAAGAATAAAGACCTACAATGTTAAGGAGCAAGAGTGGTGGATCAGTTAAGTATTATAGTTTAAAATCCCTGCTGAGAAGGATATTGAATCGAATTTAGACCAAATAAAGAACAACGTCTCAAAAGAGTGTCCCGTTTAGCTAACCACTTCAGATAGCATCAACAATTGGAAACACATTTGCCTACAGAAAATCCAATGTCTTCTCTCACTTGGAAAATTTCTATGGCTGAACTTCATTGTCCCTGTAATTTTCCCATTTTTGTCTTAAAATACACAGTGAAAGAGTTAGTTTTATCCCACTGTCTGCTCATAAGTGAATTCATCTTGTGTTTGTCAGATTTGGGGTTTTGAGTTTTCAAGTTTCTTAAGTTCAGAAGCTCTGAAAAATAAATGTATTTGTTATCCCTATGGATTATTAACAGATGATATCACAGTATTCAGTGTAGTGTTCAGGTTATGTAGATACATGGATCTGGGTTCAAATATATCGTAAGTTACCTAAAAATCTTGAGAAAGTACCACATCCTAAGTGTGAGTTTTTTCAACCGTGTGACAGGATTACTTATGGTGCTAAAATCATGCCACCGTTATGAGAATTACCCGAAATCACCAATTCAGATGATTAAAAACTAACATGTAGTAAGCACTCAATTGATTACAGTTAATTTTAGCTAACTAATAAAACACAGCATAATTAGATGATAGTTGGATCAAGCTTACAATATAAGTATCTCTTCGTTCCTAACCATTTTTAAAATAATCCAATAAACCTGATTCCCCTGATGTTAATATACCATACCAAGATAAATATTGAAGGCAGAAATACCATCTTGAGCTTTACATAAGGACATTAAGCTATCATTAATCAATAGTATGTGAAGTACATTTACAGCTACCAGCGCTGGATTTTTTATAGATATGATGTGAAATTACAAGCTATTGATTTAAGCAAAATGCACTCAATATAACCTCCCTTTATAGCCTCGGTCTAAATTACAGCACTTTGCAGTAGATTTATGACCTCTGAATAACTCCACTGGAAGGAGTGATTGGTTTCTTGGTGTCTCTGCAGAATGAAGTAATTCATTTTGTTCAACAGCACAGTGTTCCTAGTGTCATTCAGCAAAAGCTGTATCTGTGAACCCTAGATGCACAAATACTGCCCCTCACCTTTCCGTAACATGACGTTCGAAGATACAGCCAACACGAGACGCGACAGAATCCAAATTCCAAATAATCTCAGTAGACTGGAACAGTGACATTCAAGAAATCAAATGCAAAATCCAACATTCTGATTTTAAAATAGCCACTAGACAGATGTGGGATGATAGGAATACTACAGTTATCCGAGAGGCTAGCGCACCCCTTCTCCACCCAACCTGGACATCCTATTTCCCCTCCTTCCTCCTGGATTCCTGCTGGAACACCTCCATCCAAATAAATAAGTGAATAATAATAAGGAAATAACTATGTGGTTGAAGGAAGCCAGAACACAAAGCAAGTATCTCTTTGACTCATCTATTCTCTACCTTCTGTTAATGACATCAGTGATGACACACATCCTCCCCATCACTTCTCTCAGTTCCATCTGCCCAAATTTCAATTTCACGTTCAACTCTCATTCTTTGGGGTTTCCTACTGTCTAATATATTCTTCCCTCACTGCCTCCCCTCTACAAGCCCTTTGTTATACCTCATTCTTCTAAAATGCACACAGGATCCTAGCGTTTTACTGCTTAAAATTCTTCCATAAATATCTACATTTAGACAATCAAATCAGAATGCTTTTACGTAGCCCTTTTAACTTCCTTTATAGAAATTTATCCCCACGCTGTTATGTTGAAACATTTACGTATTTTCCACAATATCCCAAGCTTTCACAAGTCAGTGACTTTTGCATATTCCCACCTTTGTTTAGAATTACCATCATTTCATATATATACATATATATACATATATATATACAATTTATTTTTTTTTACTTTTTCATGCTTCAAATCTAAAGGCAGGGATCTAATCTGTATAGGAAAATTAGCTGATCTATTCTCTGTTTCCTTTGCAATTTTATATGCCTTGTTTTATAAGTATTAATTTATATGCATCTTTCTCAAACAATGGTGAACATTTTAGAATTCTATATCACAATGGGGTATCCCCAGCTTCTATGGAATAACTGATATATTGGAGATATCTAATAAAGAATTGAAAAATGATGCATTAACTGACAGGATGGACATGTCTGATAATTTGGATAAAGTGATTCTTCAAGCTGGATTGTGACATTGGAGGTTGTGGTCGATCAGATACTTTCCACACTATAATCCTATGGAGTAATTACATTCATTCTGAGTAAACAGGACTCAGATACAATTTGTTGAAGAATTGCTTTATGAGCAGGTGCTTAATATGCTTTCCTCTTGGCATCTGATTTTCCCCCTAAATTCTACAATGAGAAGCATGCCTTTAACTCCCACATTGGAAAGCCTTGACTAGTTTTAAGGAAATCCTGGAAAAATCTACAGTCATTAATTCTAGAACTGATGTTTCAGAGAGAAAAGTTGATCAGTATGTGTATACACTGTCACAAAACTGCAGGCCTGCTTCCAAGATAGGAATGTAAACGGCCACAATTTCACCCGCAACTTATTCCCATTCTTGATCAAATAATTGCTAGGGAAATACTATTTTTAATTGAACAAGTGATTCATGCCTGTGGAGTACAGAACATGCATTCCACGGAGTACAAATAACCAGCTGGTGATAGCTGTGAAGTATGCTGGTTAGAACCTCTCTATCGGAGCTGAATGTCCTAGTCCTGAAATGACATGACACTTATTCAACTGTTCTGAAACAAATTTCTAGAAAATTCTCTGAAAGGTACCTAAATTGATTTGCTGTTGGAAAAATTCCTTCTTTGGGGACCTTATCATTTTATTCCTTTAAATGGCATGTTCCCAAGAAATAGGTTGTCTCACCAACGCAGCAAAACCATTGGATTGGTTGGTTTCCAAGGATACTGAAGGGAAAGCTGACTCCTTTTAAAATGAAATCTTTGCCTAAAAATAATAGAAGATGATAGAGATGAGGAAGTCATCGATGAATTGCATTCACCACAGCAGCCCATTTAGGAAGTGAGGCTGTCGGGTTATCAATTGTCCAAGGTCCCTGATATTTCATAATGTTAAGTTTAAATACCAACTTACTCTATAACTGGTTCTGTGATCCTCTCAGGAAGCTCCTCTTTGAAAACCACTAAATAGGGTTAACCTATTAGGGCAGAGAGATTTTAAACAGGAGCAATAAAGGAGTGAGACAGACGTACTTGAAAATTCTACTGCTACTCACCCTGAGGTGTGTTTTTCCCTACTTGAACCCTGTCCGACTGTGGGTCCTAGTGCAGAACTGTCTGCACCACACTCTGAGGGAAGATTCACAAAAAATAATTGAAGAATAAACTTTCTGCCCAGGCCAATTGGGTAAATTGCCTTTGTGCTTTTCCATGACTTGCTTTAGCCAGATGGAATACTTGGCACTCAAGACGGTGGCATTAGACCAGATTTGGGAGCAATGGGATTTTTGAAAATGATTTATTTTTTCCCTCCACAGTTACTTTGGCACAGATGGTTTCTCTGAATGATGAGCCCAGTGTCTTTTCCATCATATTTCACCACTGTAAAAATCTATCTGCTGCAGTGTCTTTGACTTTTTGCTCAGTGTGTCTAAGAGAATGTGTACGGAGGTTCAGAATGAAGAACAAAGTTTGGCACCTAACATGTGTAAAGCCAAGGCCTTCAGAGATGGCTCTAGGACTGTCATAAGCTGAAATACTTCTTTTCCTTCCCCTTCTGTTCCTACCACGAAATTCCGTCTTCAACCAGTAATGTTAATAAGGGGAAATCAACTAGAGAGCGATGGAAAATTATAGCGATCTTTCTCTAGACTACCGCACAAACTGAGACTGTGTTATGTGAATGCTTAGTACTTACTGTCAACTTTCCCAGAAAAGATGAAGACCTAATTAGGAATGCCATGTTAATATGCAAGGAAGAATTAGGGTAAAAAATGTTCTTGTATTAAAACTCAGCTGTGATAAGGAAGCAAGCAAGATCTCAAGGACTGTACAATGTCTATGAAAAGAAACCTGCCTTTGGAAAAGATACAATATTTCTTGAGAAACAATTACATGCCACAGATGTAAATCTCTATATAACCCTGAGACTCTGTGGATTCCTACCTCCAGGTATGGACAGGTAAAATGAGGATTAGAAAGTACCTCAAAGTGATCCACTAGTTTTCAGAAGAGACAAAAGAGGAACCCCAAGTTTCTTTATTCCAGATACCCCTTTTCACTTAAATCACATGTGGGCTACAGCAATCCGTGGTATTTTGGTGGGGAGCCAAGGTGGTAGCAATGTAGTCCTTGACATCATTCACAGAGTAGAAAATATAGAATGATATGCCCGGCATAGGGTACTCCCTCAGGGAGCTACGCTAATGGGGAAAAATCAATGATAACTACAGAATGTGATGACACCACATGAAATCCAGCCAGAATCTGAGCCCATCACAGCAAAATGGAGCACAAGGAGCCATCCAATTACACTGAGCAGATGCGGCAGGGAAACATGAGCATGACGGTTAATTACAATTACTTATTTTACTTCTCTCTGTCATAACTGTGACAGCCACAAATCACTTTACGATATGGGATCTTTTTCTTTTTTTTTTTTCTTAAGACTTTATTTATTTATTTATTTGACAGAGAGAGAGAGAGAATGAGAGCGATCACAAGCAGGGGGAGAGGCAGAGGGAGAGGGAGAAGCAGGCTCCCCACAGAGCAGGGGGAGCCTGATATGGGACTTGATCCCAGCACTCCAGGATCATGATCTGAGCCGAAGGCAGTGGCCCAACCAACTGAGCCACCCAGGTGCCCACGATATGGGATCTTTAAAGGAGTATGAATGCATTAATAATTTTCTGTATTTGTACATTGTATATTTTGGGTACTTAAAGTGACACTAAGAAATATTCTATTAAGAAAAAAGGAATGACTTTATCAGAAAAATGTGGATGTGTGTGTGTGTGTGTGTGTACTGTCTTGCACCAGCCACATCAAATAAAAATGCCACCGGGGGGAAGCCCGGGTGGTTCAGCTGGTTAAGCGACTGCCTTCAGCTCAGGTCACGTTCTCAGGGTTCTGACACTGAGCCCTGAATCAGGTGGCTTGCTCAGTGGGGAGCCTGCTTCTCCCTCTTCTGCTCCCCCTGCTTGTGCTCTCTTTCTCTCCCTCTCTCTGTCAAATAAATAAATAAAATCTTAAAAGAAAATTGCTCCAGGAATTGGCGTATCTCAGGGAGTTTGATAGTCTTGATTCATCTGTAATTTTTGAAAAGTCCCTTTTCTTCATTGGAAGTCAGTTTCCTCATGATTGTGCTGAAGTAATGGCATCGCACCTGAATGTCCTCATTTGTAAACGGGGAGTACACAGAGGACGATACTGACAAATCAATGAGATAATGCACTTGTACAGTCTCTGTGTTGTTATGTCAAATTAATAATTTGATCTTATTTTTATTTCAAATCTGATGAGCCAGTTGAACCAGATGTCCCCTCAGGCTCCTTCTCCAGCCCCCATAATCTTTGTTTTTTGCATCGTGGTCCCTTGATCCATTTTTTTTTCAAATATGTATATTCCTTCTATACTACTTATATGAGCAGACCCTTACGTCTTGTCATTAATTACACCCCCACCCTCCCACCCCAGGTATGGAACAATATATGCTTCTTATTCGTTTGTTTACTGAGAAGTTTGCAAAATATATTAAAATTCACATTTCCTTTTAATCAGGGAGTCATAAAATCTAGTAAGGACCAGGGGATAAAGCAACTTAAAATCTCAAAATGATTATTTTCAAATCTTCATCATATTTGGAACAGATATTATTTCTTTCCAAACTTTTGTTATGTATATAAGCCAAATGTATAAAAAATATTCAAATAATATTTATAAAATGGCTTGCTTTTAGCAAAATAGTCATTACTTTATTATTTTAGCTTAAAACCTAGTTGAACAGTAGTAAATAAGGTGTAAATGTGAATGCCATTTTGTTATTCTAAAATGCCCTTGGGTTCACAGTGAAATACATATTAGAGTAAAGGGTAACAAATTGGAAAAGAACAAATTTAGTGTCTCAAATCTTTACATAGAGTAACTTAAATTCAGATATATTTAAAAAACTAAATTATATATTTTACAATGAAAACTAGATGGAGGGGTGCCTGGGTGGCTCGGTGGGTTAAGCCTCTGCCTTCAGCTCAGGTCATGATCTCAGGGTCCTGGGATCGAGCCCCGCATTGGGCTCCCTGCTCAGCAGAGAGCCTGCTTCCTCCTCTCTCTCTGCCTGCCTCTCTGCCTACTTGTGATCTCTCTCTCTCTCTCTGTCAAATAAATAAATAAAATCTTAAAAAAAAAGAAAATTAGATGGAAACAGAACTGAGTATTTATGCAAGACATGGAAGGGAAATAGATTCCTAAGTGGACAAGTAAGTGAAGAAATCACAAAAAGAAAAAATATATTTCAATAGGTTACTATGTAAAAATGTAAGCTTCATGTTGGTTAAAAAGTATAGCAAAATGCAAACGTGAAGAGCAGAGTAGAAACTGCTTTTACAAAATAGGATGAGAAAAGAACTACAAAACCTTATTAAAAATAGAAGAATACTTGTCAAGGAAAACAAGTCACTGATAGGTAAGTGGGCAAAAATAGGAAAAGAAATTTACAATAGAAGACATACGACTAATAAACAATTATAATAAAAATGTTCAATATTAATATAAGCAAAATAAAACATCCCACTTTTTTGTTTTGTTTTGTCTTTAGATGTCATAACTACTGTTGGTGCTTGAAATTACTAACGGGCATTTTTAAGTAAGTAGCAAAATAGATCAAAGACATTAGGGTGCTCTTCCTTTTGACCAAATAATTGCAGTTCTGTAAATATGTTTTAAGTAAGTAGTCTGAAATACAAATGCTTTATATGCAAAAATGTTGTTTCTTTTGATAAGAAACGAAAGTATCTCCATGGCACAATACTGATAGCGAAATGTTACATAACCTTTAAAAATGATGATAGCAAAGGATATGTGAGAACCAGAAATAAGGTGTATGATATATTAAATAAAAATATGGATGCTAGAACAACTGAACATCCACATGCAAAAAAATGAATCTATACATAAACTGTATACTCTCCCTAAATAATTCACTCTAAATGGGTCCTAGACCTACATTTAGGTCATGGACCTTAAGGTTCAAAACTGTGAAACACTTAGAATATGAGATAGGAAAAAAATATAGATAATCTTGGATTTGGCAATGCCTTTTTGATACAACACCAAAAATACAATCCATGAAATAAAGAATTAATAGTGAAATTCATTGGAACTACAATCTTCTGCTCTGCAAAAGACACTGTCAAGGAATTGAAAAGAAAAGCCACAGACTGAGGGAAAATACCTGGCAAAATACATACTTGATTAAGATCTGTTATCAAAAATATACAAAGAACTATTAACATTTAATAATAAGAAAACAACCGAATTATTACAACTAAAGATCTTAAGAAACCTCACCAAGGGAAACACAGGATGGCCAAAAGCATATGAAAAGATGCTCCATGTCATATGTCACCAGGAAATTCAAATTAAAATAATGAGACACCACTTCATGGCTGTCACAATAACCAAAATCTAAAACACTGAAACACCAAATGCTGGTGAGGATGTGGAGGAACAGGAACTCTCATTCATTGCTTGTGGGAATGCAAATTGGTGCAGGTACTTTGAAATACAGTTTGGCAATCTCTTAAAAAAAAATGAAAAACATAAAACAAAAAACTAAACATACTTTTACTATGCAATCCATCAATTGTACTCTTTGGTAGTAAAATGTCAAAGATTTATGTCCACCCAAAGGCCTGCATACAGATGCTGGTAATAGCTTCATTTATAATTGCTGAAATTTGGAAACAGTCTAGAAGTTCTCCAATAGGTGAATGGATAAACAAACAGTGGTACATCCCGATCACACATCCAGTAATAGAGTATCATTCAGCACTAAAAAAGGTAATCTGCCAAGCCATGAAAAGACTTGGAAAGCGAGGAATCTTAAATGTATATTATTAATGAAAGAAGCCAATCTGGGAAGGCTATGTACTATATGATTCCAACTATATGACATTCAAGAAAAACCAAATCTATGGAGACAGTAAAAGGATTAGGTGTGTATGGGGATATCAAGGGGTGCAGCACAGAGAATTTTCAGGACAGTGAAACTATTCAGTATGATTGATTATATAATGATGGATATATGTCATACATTTGTCCAAACCCATAGAAAATGCAACACCAAGTGTGAACCCTAATGTAAACTATGGACTTTGGGTGATTATGGTATATCTGTGTAGATTCAACAATTGTAACATATGGGGGGCGCCTGGGTGGTTCAGTGGGTTAAAGCCTCTGCCTTCGGCTCAGGTCATGATCTCAGGGTCCTGGGATCGAGTCCCGCATCGGGCTCTCTGCTCAGCAGGGAGCCTGCTTCCTCCTCTCTCTCTCTCTCTCTGCTTGCCTCTCAGCCTACTTGTGATCTGATCTCTCTGTGTCAAATAAATAAATAAAATCTTAAAACAAAAACAAAAACAAAAACAAACAAACAAAAACAATTGTAACATATGTACCACTCTGGTGAGGGATGTTGATAATAAGGGATGTTATGCACATGTGGAAGCAGAGGGTTTGTTGGAAATCTTAGTACCTTTTGCCCAGTTTTTCTGTGAACTTAAAACTGCTTTAAAAAGATAACGATTTGGGTGCCTGGGTGGCTCAGTCAGTTAAGCATCTCCCTTCGGCTCATGTCATGATCCCAGGACCCTGGGATCAAGGCCACGTCAGGCTCCCTGTTCAATGGGGAGTCTGCTTCTTCCTCTCCCTCTGCCCTTCCCCCTTGTTCAAGCTCTCTCAAATAAATAAAATATTTTAAAAAAAGAAAAAGATTATATATAATATATATATAACTACCTTCATGCATCTTATATTTATGACCATTTAAAATGCATATTAGAAATATTGGAAGGACAATATATAATATCTATTAGATATTATTATCTTAGAATTATAGAATCCTGTGATTGTGTATTTTTAACTTTCTCCAGTTTCATGAATATTGCTATAATATACCATGTTTTTAAAATAAACGAACCAATGTGCAAATTAATAAAACTATGCTAAGGTGAAAATAAGTGTGTCTGAAATTTGAAAGATTAAAGCAGCTTCGAAAGAAACAAACCTAAATATTCAGTTGATAGGGACCTAACTTCTCTTGTGTTTCCTCTTCACCAACGTTGTGCAATATTCCCTACAGAAGTGAGGAATATTTTTCCCTTTCCAACCCCCTCAGTCCCCAAAGTCTTGTTTACCTCATGAGGCTTTTGTGAAAATCGCCTCTTCAGCTTCTGAAGGGGTCTCATGTAGGCGTCTGACATAAGTCAGCACAGGGAACAAACGTCTCAGAGCTGTACACGGGTGGTGGATCACCAGCCCTGCTTCTCCCTGAGCTGCGAGTGCCAAAACCTCCCTCCCTCTCCAGATAAAAACACTCATTCCAAAAACGTTTGGTTAACCACCCACTGGTTTATCATTAAAAGTACCTACTAACAGAGTGACCAACCCTCTTGGTCTGACAGGGACTGTTACAGAACTGGGACCAGTCCTAGGTCAACTGAGGTAAATTGGTCACCCTACCTTGTAGGTACAAGGCACTGCTTGAAGGAATTTATGGGTACTATATTATTTAATCTCCCACATTGGAATCCCAGTTTAGATTCCAGTGGAGGTCTTCAATACACGTGGAGTCAGAGTTAACAGGTATTCATGGTGTGGAAGATCTTGAGGTTAAGTACAGATCAGGGAGCTGAGGTGGGTGAATCGTATACATGACCCTTCCTTCTTTCCTCATTCGTCCTTTCCTTCCTTCCTTTCCTCCTTTAATAACAAAAATGAATTGGGCATTTTTTTTATGTGGCTCCCACCATTCTATGCAAATTTTGTGACTATGTATATGTTTTTATTGAGTTAATTTTTTTTCTAACTCTAACACATATGTCATGCTTATTATGGAAAAATTAAAATACAGAAAAGCATAAGGAAGAAAATGGAAGTCACAACAAGCTCTCTCTTACGTCAGGGACACTGTTCCCAAGCTCGGCTTGTTCTCACTCTTTAGGTCTCAGATAGGTCATTGCTTCATAGAAGAAGACTTCCCTGTCAACCAAACCCCAAGAGGACCCCTCCCAATGATGTATGTTGTCACTTCATCCTATTTGAAGTGAAATAATTGGAGTGGAGTTACGGACTTTCCAAAATTTTCCTGATAAAACCAAACTATGTTTCATAAAGTTTATACCAATTCATGTCTTTGTAAAATGTATATAATGTAGTCATTATCACTTTATCCTCTGGAATTGCAAATATTCCATTTTTAAATAAATTTTTGAATGTGTTAGTCACTAAATTAAAAAATAACAATATCCTTTAAGATTTAACATAAGAGATAGGTCTAAAAATCTTTTCTGATTGCCTCCTACTCAGCTAAAATAATTTTTATAGTGTATTTCCTCAATTCACATATTCATTTTATCCCATATTATTTTGCAGTCTTAATTCTGATGTTTTGCCATTTTCTTTATGTTGCTTAATCTGCTTGTCTTTTTTCCCAATTAGACTAAAAGCTTCATAAGGCCAGTTCAGTACAATTCAATTCAACTAATAGTTATTGCATTCTTACTTTGAAAAAGGGTGGTGAGAAGGAGAAAATCCAAAATGGACTATCAGAAGAAGATAAAACTTACACAATTAGCCATGACAGAAGGCAAATCTGTCACTTATTCCCTTATACAACAAGTAATAGATAATTACTGTTAAGTAATAAATAAGAGAATGAAATTTCAAAATAATGTATAGCAACTCAGGAGAGGAAGAATTTAATAATGTCTGGGGAGACCAGAGAAGTACTTATGAATCAGATGATCCAAGCTAAAGGTTGATGAATCAATAGGTAAGGTGGACACAGGAGGGGAGAGAGTGCCATTAACATAGGAATCAAGGCCACAGGCAAATAAATGTAACATGCCCATTGTGGCTGAATTAGAAACTGATTCTTGAGGTTGCAGGCCAAGCAATTACAGAGAGTCCCAAATGGCATGCAGAGTTAGGACTTTATTTTATAATTCTTGATTGCTTCTTAAAAGTTTTGCAAAACAGTAGGGAGATGATTCTCTCTTCACAGAAGTCCATGGCAATCTCATGGTTGTTACAGTATTCACTGATAAAAATATTTCAAAGGCTCCAGCGAAATTTCCGTTTCCACACATCATTTCCAAACACAGGTTATCTTTGTTTGTAGCAAATAATGATATAATAAAAATGAAACTCCCTTACACCCTGCCCCAGGTCAACCTCATGCCACTTCTGATGAAATGGAGGTGTGTTATCTTTGCTAGGGATGATTTCCATTAAGGGAGAATCTCTCCCTGTCAGCAGGTAGGCAAACCAAGTGATAAGAAGGGTGATGATTCATCTAATTTTGAACTCACCCACTGTTGGATCGCAGCATTCACAAAGAGTGAGGCAATTGGATTGCTAACCCAGACATCTGCTACATTGACAGCTCTCTATTATTCCAAATATAGGACAGAGTGATCTGACAGCTATACATGGGACTGGGAGAGGAGCAAGTGGTAAAATGAATGTGATTACCTGAATGCATGTTTTCATAGAGTATCATGGTTCAGTCAATCACTCAGACATTTGTTCAACAAATATTTAAGAACCTTCCATACAATAAGTATTTTGTGAGACACTGATGAAAATATGATGACCGTCCCAGAAATCTTACCCTCTGGACTTCTGTAGCCTAAGAGAGAAGAAATGTCTTTGTAGAAAGCAACGTGCTTTAGTTGGGTTGATTCAAATGAACTTGATGTTTGGGTCTTCAGACTCTTACTTTGTCCATGAAATAGTCACACACACGTACACACATACACCCCAACCTCATTTTCTCTAGGCTAATTGTCCATTTGGCCCTGGAGAGTGGAAAAACTAATTGACTTTTCCTATGCCTCTCTGAACAGACAGGGTTGATCTGGGTTGCAGCTGTGGTTTAATTTGTGAATGTGCAATTGAAAATAAAACACTTATTGGATTATAGCCCCTGACCAACTCTTTGGCAAACTGACAGCATTGGCCAAAAATATGAGGGTCATATAGTAATTAGAGAAATGATTACAACTTCCAGAGGAATATCCTAGTCACATCAATGGGGGGATTTTGCTGCGGTTAGTTTTAACTACATCCCAGCCTCTTTCAGGATGAAGTCAACCTAATAGTCTTCAGGATTCTGCTCTCTCTGACACATTCATTTTCTCTACATCTGTATAAGAGGCTCTCACTAAGCTTTCGTTTATATAAGGAGGGAAGAAAGGGTAAAGAATACTTCCTTTCCTTACCTATATTTTAATAAATGCTGCTCTCTGCCTTGTAATTAATCACATTAGGAAGACATTCAATTATAAACCTCCACATACACTGATTGTCAAATTCACCTCTCTCAAACTTTGGGAATAGGTATCTCCAAAGGGACCCACAATTTATGGGTGAAAGGACACAAGCGGGTATGCTTTCCTAGGTAATGAGCATTTTTACACTAGGCTGAGACTCATTCTATTTCTTCCTCCCGCCTCCCTTCCCTCCTTCCTGCTTCTTTCCCCGCTTCCTCCCTCCCTCTCTCCCTCCCTCCGCCCTTCCTTCTTTCCTCCCTCCTTTCCTTCCTTCCTTCCTTTCTTCCTTCCTTCCTTCCTTCCTTCCTTCCCTCCTCCCTTCCCTCCCTCCTTCCTTTCTTCCCTCCTTCCTTCCCTCCCACCTTCCTTCCCTCCCATCTTCCTTCCTTCAATTTTTTTTTCTTCATTGCTCACTGCAGTCATTCCTGCAGCATTATTATGACTGGGGTTGAATCTGCCCCTTGAGAAGCATTAGACTCACAGGTGCCCCCTCCGTCTTTGCCTGGGGCGAGCGCCCCTCTCATCACATCCCATGATATCTGTCACTCTAAGCTCCGTCTGCTGCTCTCACCCCTAAATGACAGAGCAACAGCAGCAAAGCCTTCACTCAGATTGGTGTCCTCCCTCCAAACTTCCATTTATCAAATTATTGTCACAGAAAGCCTAGAAAAGCACAAGGGATGCTCTTTCGAGTAGAGCTGAGTAGACTCTGAAGCCAACTTTTACCTCTGTGGCATCTGTCCTTGAGCGTCATCACAAAAGAGGATTTTGGGTGTTTTTGCACTGCCCGTTTTACAAAAGGATTTCAAATGTCTTGCAATAAAGGATGCAATGATACCTCCAAATACGTATTGCCTGCTTTGTCCAATTTCAGCAATTGCTATAATTTAAACATGTTTGTGTTTTGACTCATTACGAAGAGACTGAATACAACGTATATGCTCTTCTCCAATCCCTGTGCTAACTGAAATCAAAGCACCATCCTGACTAGAACACTGACAGACAGAAATGCCGCCTAAATTGGAGAGGGGAAAGTACAAAGTGTGTTCATGTCGCAAATTGTGTTTATGCTGCTAAAAAACTGAATACATTATCATGCTTTTCACAAACGAGTGTTCCTAGAAATCAAAGAGGGATGGGTTTGTTAAGGACATTTTTGGTGGTGCATCTGTTTTTTATGTGTTTAGCAGAAGTCTCCTGAAAAGAGAGAGGCAGGGGTTGCAGGGAAAGTGAAATGAAATAGGGACGAGAGAAAATTAATTTGAAGGTCAGATGACATATCCCAGTTACCCTGACACTTATTTTAGTAGCTGATTCATGCTCAATACAGTCGACTGTTCACCCACACAACAGTGAGAAATTGGAATAGAATAACCCCACAAGCTGGCGGAGACAGATGAAGAGGGTTAATAAGCAGAAACCTTCAAGAAATCTACATAGATCTGTTGTTGGGCACTCAGTAGAGTTCATTTGGAACAATGCCCTTAGCCCCTTTCTTTTTCCTTCCATTTTCTTGTTCGTAGCTCAGAGTATTGCTGGTTGAGATCTATGAAGAGACTCACAAAGTGAAAAACATACTATTTTATTACTTCTCATTTTTAAATTCCAATATTAGCAGAAACCATCCCTGCTGTTATACCTTGTTAAATGAGACAAAAAGGGAAAGTACTTCGTTCGGTGTCTTGCTGTAACCCAGAAAGCTCTAACAACAAAAGAAGCAAATCCAATCATATATTTTCCTACGTTGGGTCTAGCACTGGGGTATGCAGGAAGGGGGGTAGAGTAGAGGAAAGAGAAAGGTTACTCTCTGCTCTTATGGGTCTAAAAAACTAGCATTGTTTTTAGAATGAATTTCTAATAAAAGTTCCAGATACCATAAAATGGATATTAAATTTAAAAAATAAGCTATTTGGGGAACAATTAAACAATTGAAGTAAATCATTTCTTACCCAGATGCAAGTAGAAATCATGGAGATAGGATTTTGTTCTAGAAGGATAACTACATTTTGAATTGGTGCAAAAATCAAGTTTATTTCATTTAATAATTTACTAGGATTGCTGCTGTTGTTATCATTATGAAGACAGTTGTCTTTAAAATTTTTTACAAGACTGAAGGAAGAGGGTATGGATTAGCCAAAGGTGGAAAAAAGACGACAAACTAGCTAGAGTGAGAGGAGAATTCAGCATTCCTGCATTTCTAGCCAAAGATTTTTCTTCTAGATTGAAATCAAGTTGGGTAAGATAGTCAAATGATAAATCAACTCTTTTTAATTGCCTTTTCCCGGAGCTCTTGTTTATAAATCTGAACGCCCGTTGCATTATGGCTTTGTTGTTGTTTCCCTATTTTCCACCTCTACCCTAGATTGTGAACTAGTAGGTGTAAATAGCACATCTTATTTCTCCCTTACTCCCCAGATTCTAGCAACATGCCTTGTTTTCAGTAAGTACCCAATACCCAATTTAGGGCATGAATTAAATAAAGGCTGTAATGAGGTCAATCTACTTCTGAGATGGATTTAGACATATAAGTGGTAACATTTGAAAAAATGCAGAGATAAATCACAATTACAAACAATATTCCAATGAAAGCAATTGGCTTTCATATTAACGGGCTCTCAAATATTTAGTAAGGAGATCTGTGGGCTATTGGAGTATCATATCACAACTGCCCATGTTAACTACCATCCCGGGATTTTTCATGTACGTAGTAGCCTTAATTTATCAAGACACTATCATACTGACTTCACTTCCTTAATTTAGCCACACTTCTGTTGTCACTATCTTACTGAGAAATAAAAAGGACCACGTCTCTCTATATTCCAGGTCCTTCTTAAATGTACTATTCTAAAATTTTACAATGGCTTTGAGGAAGTTATTTTAATTCTGTTTCATAGATAAACAAGTAAAACTCAGAGAGATTAAAAACTATGCCCAAATTACACACGTGGTAAATGGTAAAGCTGGGATCTGAATCTAGGCATGTGAGCTTTTTTGATTGCCATTGTGTTTACTGTCCATGTCATTACACGTAGCTCTGTTCATTTTAACATATGTATCGGATTACATTGTAGAAACACATACATATTTTCTTGTATACATGTTTAATATTTTTCATGTATACCTAGGAAGGATGTGTACTTTTCCACCTTTCTGATGAAATTAACTTCCAAAATGGCGACACTAATTTTACCCTCTTTTCAGCAGGGTCATGAAAGTTTCCATCATTCTATATCTTTCCCTAACTGTGGAATTGGCAGACGTTAATTTTTTTTCAATCTGGTGGCTGCTTATTTTAATTTGAGACTCTCTTTGTGTTTTCCCATGATGGTTGTACTTTTCCATATCATCTCCTGGGGGAAAAAATGATGTGTCCAAAGTCCACCGCTGGCCAGGCCCTATTCCCAGTGTCAAACACCAGAAGGTACCAACTTGTGATTAACCCCATGAGCATCTCTGCTTCCCAGTCAGAGAAGGATGTGAGTACTGCTGCAGTCACAGCCTGGAACAGGGAACGTGTGGTGGGATCAAGATTCTTTCTCTCTCCTGTCCCTGTGGGGCAACGCTTCCCTCAGACCTCAGCCAGATCCCAGGAAACCCGCTGTTTTCACTGGAGGATGCTTGCATGTTGTGATCGCTCACATTTCCTTGTCTGAGTTTATGAGAATTTTCAACACAACAAAGGCCAGAGTTCCTGTCCACAAAATAGATTACAATCTATCAGTGTGAGCAGGACAATGCAGCCGGCACAGCACAAACCCAGTCCTTGTTCATAAACACTTTCTGGCCTTTAGAGCGCTTGTGACCGACAACAGGGCGTGTTTATACAGCACTTTCCAAAAATAAAATTGACAAAAAAAAAATCAGTAAAGTCACAGTGTCACCATTGCCCAAACTGAGAAACGTAGTGATATTTTTGTTTTCGATTTGGAAACCGTCCCCATTGAGAAATAAGGTCCGAAATGCTAAAGGAAAGAATGGATTCTAAATACAGTAAAACCTGGGAACCACAGAAAGGAATGAGGTCTCCTCCGGGGACAGAGAAGCTACAGAGATGATTTCTCAGAGATGATTTATTTAATTCTGGATCCTTTTCCTCCAGAAAGTCCAGGTGCTTGACTGTACAAGCACATGAAGAAACCCAACATTAAATCTTAGTTCTCCTAACATTGATCTGCAAACACATAACTGACTTGTTCGTATGCACTTGCTTAAGAAAGGACGCCATTGATGCAAACTTGTTGAGCTCATTAGCCCTGTTAACTCATTGGTCAATAAATTGTCTTTCTCTCATGATGTTTCTCTCTACCCTAGGAAGAAACAGAGCTCAGTGTTAAAAAAAAAAAAAAAAAGTCAAACCAAACTGTTCAATTTAGCTTTCTGTTTTGAACTTTGCTCATTCTTATTTTGATTTTTCATTATACAAGAAATACATTTGTATTATAATATTTAAAATACAGAAATAAAGAAAACAAAACAAAAATACTTTATTAGACCCAATTGCACTACCTTCCACAGAGGTTATCATGGATTTTAGTTTGCTGCGGATCTTTTAGAGCTGTTTTCTATATATTTGTTTAGAGGTACATGGTTTATATTCTTAATATCTTTTCCTATATGACATAATATATTGTTTGATAACTTGCTTTCATATTCTTCATGACATATGTTAGAAACATTTAATTATTTTAAATGGTTGTAGGAAAATCTACAGTATGGGTATACTCTGGTTCATTTTACTATTCTTTTAATAATCGACATTTAGAATGTGGCTAATTTTTGCAACTATGTTAACAAGGCTGCAGTGAATAATCCTCATGCTTTCCTCCTGCAGTAAATATCCTCGATGGTTCTTTCTGTCAGAAATTCCCAGATAATCTGACTACTCAAATACAATTGTATAACCTATGCATTATTAATTGAAACTGAAGGGCAGGGAAGAGAGATTATATACGATGACTCTGGTTAACTTTTGTTGACTACTAATTGTTTACCAGCTACTACTTGTGCATTAACTAAATCACCTTTAAAATGGCCCTACAAGGTAGCTACTATTGCTAGCCTTATGTTACATATGGGGAAACTGAGGCAGATAGGGAGACTGAGGCATAGAGGAATTAATTACATAGCTGAAAGTCATAAGTCTAGGAAATGGAAGAACAGATTTGAATCCATATATATTCCTGGAGCCTATGTTTTTAACCATTATGCAGCACTGCCTCCCAATGTGACTATATAAGGAATTAATAAAGTAGTTTGTAAAAGTTCTTGGGTAATTTCAGTGTCCAGTTATTTTTGGATGGGATGAGGGTGTGTGGGATTTATATGGTAACATGTGAAGTGTATAAGAAGTGTAAATTAGAAAGGGACATGAAGGCTCCGTCATCCCAGATGAAGGAGATTTATAGAGTAGCTAAGGAAATAAAGATCTTAAAAATATTCACATGAATTCCAGTTGCACAGTTTTATTCTTTACACATATGTCTCTGGAAGGTACTTTACCAATGCTACATTTAAAGGATGTTGAGAATCTGGAATGAATCCAGGAGAAAGGAAAAACAGCCTAAAATGACAGAGAGTAAGTCCTAGGGGAAAAAAAAATCCAAAGAGAACTGTTCCATGGATGTTGATTATTAGCTGGGTCCATGGTCCTACCCTCTGTGCACTGGCAAAAATGAAGATGATATTCTTGAAACACAGTCCCTCTGAGATTCTGCTTGCTTTGTAATAATGGAGATGAGACCCAGGGAGAAATATTTTTGATATACAATGTAGAGGTCATTATTCCTATTCCTAGGAAATGGAGGAACAGATTTGAATCCTTATACATTCCTGGAGCCTATTGAGTACATACAATAATGTCTGTGGAGCAGACATAGGAATAAATAGGAATAAATGATATGAAACCTTTATGGGACACCCCCTGTGCACTAGACACTGTCCAAAGACTCATCTTACTTAATTCCCACAGTAGCCATTGTCATAGTTAAGGAAACAGGTGCTCTGAGTTATTAAATAGTATGCTAAGACATAGGGCTGGTAACTGTGATTCAAACCCCAAATCTGCGTCACTCCAAAGCTCAAATGTTTCTTAGCCACTCCCTCCCTCCTTTGAAAAGAGAGGAAGACTGGAAAACGGTTACTCTTTTCAAATAAATGGAGAGTTCCTGTAAGTTCCTGTGTCCATAGCACAGACAGACTAGGAAGATTTCAGATGAATATACTGAGGATCTTTGTGTTAAATGAAAAATGCTCTATAAAGAGAAGGCTCACTCTAAGAAAGTGTCAGTAGGTCTGTTATGTATGTCTCCTCTGGAAAACTCCCGCTCCTTGTTAAAATATTGGCGTGCATCCCAATCGTTTCATACATAGCTACTAGCCCTAACCGCCTCCCAATACCACAACTTGCCCCTATCTTCCTCCCCGTTATTCAGCAACAAATGGTAGTAGGACGCGGAACAACGCTGGCCTTCCTGAATCCTTCTTCAGAGCAGGTGCTCTCCATTCTGATTGGTTGATGTCTATGCCATAGTAATCGTCCTCATTTGAATACAAGTCCAATACAACCATCGGCCTTAGATGCCGGGGCAGACAATTGTATCATGTTCTCTCTCCAGGTCTCTTTCACCTCCACAGACATTATTGTATGTACTCAATAAGGGATTTATAAATCTGAATTTCCATCAGGTGCTGAATTAAAGCCAGAGAAGTTGTTTTTAAACTGGGGGGGGGGTTGGGGAGGGTGTTTCCATCATCACTTGGTTCTCCTTTTCATTGTTATTAACATACCTAAAGAATAGTCAGTATATGGATCCTAATCTTAGGAATCCTAAACTTCACCATGATAGTGTCATATATCACAGGGATCTACGGGGCCTGAAAGAATCCACCCTGGTTTAAATCTTGAACTGTTACAGTTGTAACTTGAAATGTATGATATACACTCAAACCGACACATATAAGCAATAAATAGAAACAAGACCAACAAACACAGGTGACCATCTTAGCACATACAGTGAGTACCAAATACCACATAATTAGGTTTCCCAATCTTTATTTCTTTTAATCTGGTAATAAAGAGAAAGGGTGGAGTAGTACTGATCTCTGGGTTTCTCAATAAATATTCAGCTAATGATGACTTTCCTCATTAAACAACACCCCCTATATAGGGATAGGAAGAAGAAAAGATTAGTCTAAGTAGGTGGCATGACCAGAAGCAGCCAGTGTAATCCCACTGGGGTTAATTTGCTCATCTGTCTTTCCTCTAAGGCCAGGAATCTTTTCTGAAACTCATAAAAGATAAATATTCCCAAAGAGATTGTGGAGGAGAAAAGGCAAGTTGGCGCAGTGGAGCAAACACTTTAACCATCTTGCAGTTAGGACTTCTGGAGACTCAAGAAAGTCTATTGCTATGTGTTCACACGTTCATGCAAACACAGAGTTTGGATACGTGTGAGTTTGTGGAGATTAGGAAAAGCCAGAGCAAGTGAATGCATATGAACTGAGGCTTTAGGGCAAACTTGTTCTCTTTCTCATACAGGGAAAGACAACGGTTCCAAATTTCAAGGGCTTTCCTGTCCCCACATTACTATTTACTTACAATAATTTTCAGCTGTAAATTTTAGCTTGCTCTTATGATACCATTTATAATGGACCATTCGTATGATCTCTCACTCAGCTTCCATCTTTGCCCCACTCCCCTTTGCAAGAGTGAAATAAAGAACCACATGACTTTATCAAGTGAAGGCAGAAGTCCATAAAACAGAACTTTGAATGCCTGCTCTGATCTCTAGCACAGTACAAACTTTTCCATCTCTTACACAGCATGGAACTTTGCACTTCAACTTTGGATTCTCTGTATCTCTGCCCAATGTGGTACAAATGATCATTTGGGTGTGACTCGTGTCTTCTGCTTTCTTTAGCTGTTTAGTGGTTCTTTCTGTGATACCAGAGCTAATCCATAGTCCCCTGACAGCCTCACAGTCACATGCACACAGAACTCTTTTTGTCACAGTCCTACTTTCAGTTGACGGTATGTAGCCAAGAATGGCTTTATATGAATTGGGATTAAATTATTTTCTTAGTTATTATAGTTACTATAGTTCCTTGTTCTTACATTTTATTATAAGTTATTATAGTTCTTGATTTTAACCTTGAATTCAAATTCTACACGAACTGGATGACCTTGTCAAGTTATAAAACTTACTTCTTTATTTGCAACAGTAGGATGTAGCTATTTTTCATTTAGTGTGAGGACTAAATGAGATTATTCTAGGCATAGAGTCTAGTACAATGAAAGGTAAGTGGTAAAACTCAGTGACCGTATCTAGTACTATAGTTACTATCCTAAAAACAAATAAAACAACAATAAAAGTTGATATCCCACTGCCCACATAACTTCTCAGTAAAAAAAAGAGGAAAAGAATTCAAATGTCAAGTTAGGAAGTAATGCAGATGCCAACTCTTCCATTGTGAGATGAGCCAATTGAGGCTCTTGACAAAATAAACAGTGATCTTGATTTCTTTAAACTTTCAGCTACATGAAGCCAAAATGATCCACCATATCTTAAACACAATTGGGTGATCTGTATGAATGTTGCATTCTGAATAGTTAAGCTTGACTCTTTATGAAATATCTGTGTCCTATTTCGCATAGCTACCCAGTCCTGGATGGTATGAGCTGAAAGAAATCTTGTTAATTTCTAACGCTCATATTAATTTTAGCCAGAACAAGCCATATTTCATTAAGGAAAACTAAGATCTGAAGGTGAAAAAAACATAATACAAATCTTAGTTTTTAAAACTTAGATTATTTTGAATTAAAAATTTTAATTTTATATCGTTTATTGTTTTGTAGAGTGCGGACAAGTTTTCTTCTCATTGAGAAATCTATATAAGTCAATATTGGAGTCTCAAATATTTTCTGAACTCGTTCAATGACTACAAGTCACCACATGCCTTATCAGAAACAAGAAATTTGTTTGTTTGGAACACACTCACATTCACATCCACTTACATGCACTCATACAAATCCCACAGCAATGCCCTCACACGTGAGGACACACACTCATGCATAATCACACACACAGTCACACACAATCACACACATTCATGTAGCCGTAATGTGTTGATTATCTAAGAGCTATTAGAAAACTTAAACAGACTCTATGGTCGTGTCTAACATGAATAGAAAACGGTTCGGTGTCCATTTTTTTCTGAGTTAATATTGCCCTTCGTCTTAGCTTCACACTTGACTTTTTCACTTGATTCTCCCTAGAAGTTGTCTTCCTTTTTTATTATGCATGATTTTGTAAAATTTTCAAGTCCTGTGGACTAAGAGAGAGAATGAATGAAGACCAAGAGTGAAAACGAAGCTTTAAGACACAGGGTTGGTCAGAAGCCACTTAACTCTTGGTGTCCTGGAGGGACCCCTTCATGGGGAGTCACAGGTAGCACACAGGGCACTGCCTGTCCTTGCTAATTTAAAGTTAAGGGTTTCCCATTTCCAGCATTTTCCCCTTCCAACTGCCCACGTGTTTGGAGAATCCCTTCCTTTGTTTAACAAACTGCTCTTCAAATTGGTTTTAATCTACAGAACCAAAGTTAAAACAGGTCCTTGCAGATACATTACAATGAAACATTTTAATTTGGGGGAAAATGCCAAGTTTAAAGAGAAATATGCATATCAGGACCTCAGCAGCCCAGATCCAATGTCCTACTTGCCTCTGTATGGGCTAGACTTAAGTCTAAGGGTAAGACTTACCATCTGACCCTCTCTCTCTGGAGCAGCCTCAGATGACAGGACCCATGCCTGTTTCTTGCCATTGATATTGTACCTCAAGAGACCTCTCCTTGGAATCACTATTCTCTGTTAATAAGACAAATCAAGATCCAGTTTGTAGGAGGAACAATGTCTACACTCCCTCCCCACTACCAGCATATGCCTATCTGCCTTAAAGAGGCCAGGTGAAGAAGCCCCCTCCTTCTGCACTCAGGGCACACCCCTTTTCCTGGGTGAGTAGAAAAAGGGAAGCAGCATTAATCCTGTCTTCTGTATTGGGAGTCTGCTGTCTCTGTGTAAAAGCCCATTCATAGAATAAAAAAATAGAATACATAGAATAAAAGAAACCTAACTGATCAACTTTTGGAATCTGAAAAAAAGATAAAACAAACAAACAAACAAAAGCCATTAGTCTTTGATCCAATTAGCACATCTACTGACTACCTAAACAAACTGCATCAGCTCACCAGGACATTCTAGTTTGTTGTTTCCAAGAAGAGTGATCCTCTAGTGAAGCTCTCTTAAGTTCCTTCCAGGTCTATTTAAGAATCTGTAATTTTATCCCAGTATCCTGCTTTTAAGCCAGGACTTTAGCTCATGGATAAAGACAAAAATAATTTCTGTGGACAGCATGCCATGTGCAACCCTCATCTCAGGAAAGACAAGGGATCTTCCCATTTGAAGCTAAGTGTCATTTGCTAATGTCTCAATATACATTCACTGTGGGAGGGATTTAAAATAAACTTTGGGAGTTGCTCCCTGATTCTGCTTACTTCTGGGTGAAAGTCTGAGCTCTTTGGGATTTGTCCACTCTCTTTTCAGACACGGCTTGAGCACATATTGGCATGTAACCAAATAAATGAAGCGATGGACTCTAGAGAGTTCTGCCATTTCCGTGACCCCGTTTTCTCTGATATTGCTTTATTTTTCCCCCTTACCATTAAGAAAACATTGTCACTGTTTTACTTAAATATAATTGCTATAAAGGAAGACTATGCATATGTATGATGTGCTCTGAGAAGAGGCATCAGAGTCTGCTTGACAGCTATTTTATTTTATTTTTTAGAAGATTTATTCATTTATTTGAGAGAGAGAACACATGCATGAGTGGGGGAAGGGGCAGAGGGAGAGAGAAAATCTCAAGTAATTCTGCTGAAGGCAGAGCCCAATGCAGGACTCAGTCTCAGAACCCCGAGATCATGACCTGAGCTGAAATCAAGAGTCAGCCATTTAACAAACTAAGCCACCCAGGCACCCCTGTTTGACAACTCTTTTAAATATTGAGATGTGGGGGAAGGGAGTTCAAGATCTGCCTCTTATTGATGGGTACCCAGAGTAGAGGACAAGAGAGATGATTCCTCACACATGAGCAAGAAGCGTACCTATTGATGAACACTCAGAAAGCACTGACTGAGCCTTAGGCAGGTTAAAAATAGGAAAATTGCTTGGGGCAGGAGTTATTCAGAACTTTCACTCTGCCAGCAGAGTGGAACGTACTGGGAGAACACATGGCCGAGAATCCAAATGCTGGGACACAAGGAGTACAGCTAGTCTATGTGACCTGCTCATAGGTGTGTCTACCACTTCATTTCCAAGCCCCCCCGTAATCCTTAAGGGACTAGGAGAATGCTCAGTACCTCTGGGAACAAATACAGTAAAATGAAAATCAGTCCATCTCCACCCTCCAACCTGACCATAGTGACAAAGATTTTACATGAAATCTATTGTTTCCCTTCAGTTTCAAGGATGATAAAATAAAGCGGTAAGTCCATTCTTTTTGAGAGCACAAGGCTCCACAAGTGTCTTGGAACAGGGTACCTGTCCATGGTTCTCTCTTTACCTCCTTGAATCTCCCAGCACCTCTTCTTTCTTTTCTTTCTTTTTTTTTTCCTAAGATTTTATCTATTTATTTGACAGAGAGAGGCACAGCGAGAGAGGGAACACAAGCAGGGAGAGTGGAAAAGGGTGAAGCCCACAGAGCAGGCATCCCAATGTGGAGCTCGAGCCCAGGATGCTGGGATCATGGCCTGAGCTAAAGGCAGACACTTAACCAACTGAGCCACCCAGGTGCCCCTGTGGTCGCTTTTCTGCTGCATCAGTGGACTTGAGTAGCAGCAACGGGTACCAGAGGGCCCACAATGCCTGAAATATTTACTATCTCATCTTTTACAGAACAGGTATGCCAGCAACTGATCTGGAGTTTCACCATCTAAGTTTGATATCTCTCAAAAACAAGGGAGTCCAGAACCGTAGGATTCATGGAATTTGAAGCGATGACTTGCTTCAACTGCAAGATTCTTCTGTATTTGTCAGATATCCCTAGAGAAATGCTGAGCTTTGCCTTTGGAAATGCATTGTTCCAGAGGAGATCAGGAGTTAAGGACATATATTACCATCTTCAGATGACTACGAGTCAGGTAGAAAATGGATAATATGTATACTCTGAAGTCAGAATGTGTTTGCTTCGAAAAATCTGAGTGAAGTCTTCCTCGGTTGAAGGCACTAAAGGCAGGGACATGCATATCTCCCCTTCTGGTATATTTATCTGCCTGAAAAAGTTGTACTTAAAATCATTTTTAGTGAGTTGAATCACTTTTATACAGGGAAGAATCTATGTATTTAGTTTCTCTCTTTTTTTAAAAAGATTTATTTATTTGAGAAAGAGACAGAGACAGAGAGAAATAGAAAGAACATGGGAAGGAGGGTTAGAGGGAGAGAGAAATTTAAGCAGACTCCATACAGAGCACAGAGCCCAATGGGGGACTTGATCTCATGAGCTTGAGATCATGATGTGAGCCAAAACTAAGAGTTGGCTGCTTAATAGACTGTGCCACCCAGGCACCCCTCCTTCTTTTTTATATTATATACAGCATTAGTTATTTCATGTTGCATTGAAGATCATCACCAACTTAGCAACTTCAAACAACACACATTTAGTATTTCACTGTTTCTGTGGATCACGAGTTCCTGAAGAGCTTAGTTGGGTTTTCTGCTTCAGATCTCAGAAGTTGCAAACAAAGTGCTGTAGGATTCGTGGCTGCAGTCTTATCACAAGGTTCAGGTGGGGAAGGATCTGCTTCTATGCACACATGATTGCTGGCAGAATTAAGTTCCTTGGGGCCTATTGGACTGGGACCTGGGTTTCTTGTAGACTATTAGCCAGAAGCTACAATCACTTCCTTGTTATATGGTCCTTAGTGTAGAGAAGCTTACAAAATAGCATGCTGCTTTATCAAAGCTACAAGTGGGGAGATTCTTCCGACAAGACAGGTTATCAACTATAATATAATTAGGGAGGTGACATTACATCACCCTTTCCATGTTCTGTTAGTGAGTGAAGTCACAGTTTTTGCCCATATTTCAAGGGAACGGAATACACAAGGGGACAGATCTCGGGAGCTGCAGTAACTGGGGGCCATCTCAGCCACTGTCCTGAACATACAGTTATATTCTTCTTGTTTCTGCAGACTGAGAGGGAATGTCCTCAAGGAGAGGTATGCAAATGTGAGACTTGTAAGAGAAAGCCCAAAGACGCCTATTGATGTTCATGTCCTCTTTGTTCAATAAAATTTTTTTCCATTTTTAATGATTAAAAATTTAAAAAAAAGCACTTTTTCTTTATAGTGTTAAAGTTTGCCTGGCGGACCCAAATTTGTCCTCCTTACTTTTTTCATCTCACCACTGTGCATCCGTCCATCCCAGCATTTCCACTGATTGACAGACACCAGCTGCATGACTCATCTGGCTCCCTCACCATATTCTGAGTTCCATAAGGTCAAAGGCTTTGGCTTGATCATTGCAACCCTACCTGACACAAAATAGACTCTCCGTAAAGGTTTCCAGAATGTGTAAATGAATGAACAGACAAATTACTCAAACTTACATGTCTTTTCCCCTTCTATTCAACCCTTACAACAACCTAGTATGATACAGATAGTAATTCCTTTGTATACTTATCTTATATATCCTTCACAATTTCCTAAATTGATATGTATATTTTTTCCCAAATACTCTATACTTAAAACGTAGAGCTTACATAGGTTTCTCAAGGCTAGAATTTAAAAACCACTGTTTTTGGTTTAAATTGCTTATTTTTTCCTCCTAGATCTGCAACCTGATTTTTTTTTTACCTTGTCTTTGAAATGTTGACCAACTGACTTTGATTCTAAGGGCAATATATGTCAAAGCACATGTTCTCCCTCTAAAGTGTGGCATGAAGAAGTAGGCAGGGCCACAGGGCATCTGGCCAAAGAGTTCTTTGATGGAGGTGGGGTTAGGAAGGGTGGAAGCACTTATGTTTTTTTTTTTTTTTTAGTCAGAATCCAGAATGTTCTGAAATGTACTAAAAATAAATTTATTTAGGCAGCCCCTTTGCTGGGATAAAGAATGCTGAGTTTTTAAAGAACTTGGGAGAGAATGTTTTGATGAACTTGTATACTGTACCATAAATATTTTTACTAAAATTATAGAATTGTCTGTTTCCTTTCAAATTGCATCAGGACCCAGGCAAGAGCGATGAGTTTTTAATGTGGAAATTTCGTGCACACGTTTCGGCTTCTTCCTTTTCTTCTTCAACTTTGCCAAGCCTCATTTTCTGTTTAGTAAAGATTGATTTATTAGTGCTTTTTTGGCCTACCTGATGTGTTATGCAATTTCTCAGCAAATTCAGGGACACAACCATCAGTTTTCAAATTTGTTTAGGTATAGTCAAAAAGAGGTTTATTAGATTCAGTCTGATTTATTTACTATGCTGAATCGTTTTTACTTAGCCCAAAGCCTGAAGCTTGATCTTCTCTTTGCCTCCATTTTTTTTCTTTGAAATTAAGAGAGAGAGAGCAGAGAAAAGAAAAAAATAAATAATGAGACACAGTGAAATTGTGTTTTGTTCCTCGGGGTGCAGAATAAAGTTCCCTGATCTGCTGTTGTTTGGAAACTACATGATGACAGAGATGGTTGCTTTGGATGGCCTGAGAGGGGAAGATCTTGAAGCTTGATTGATTTTTCCCCCAAGAAAATATCAGTAAGGCAGGAAAGAGGATGCAGCAGGATAGTCTGCAAAAAAGTGAACATGCTCCTCTTGATGATCGTAAAGAGCAGAGGAAGGTGTTGAGAGGTACTACTGCTTTTAAGTGGAAGGCAGGGTGACAAGGGTCACTGTGCCTGGTCACCCTACTGTGGTTTGCCCTCTGTGGAGAGATTTCAGATGTGGTTTCAACCCCATTGAGTGTAATTGACATGAAGGCGTGTTGGGTGAACATCCCAATCATGAATCCAGCTTCTCTCAGGGCATTGCCAAGAAGAGACTCCAGTTCCCCACAGAATGGGTTTGCTCCAAGTTCTCATCAAACATAATTTGCACTTGTTTTCAAACTGATAAATTCTGAAAGGAGCATGTGCTGTTCACTTTGGTTTCCTGAGATGACTGTTCAGCTGCACATGTCTTTTGCATCTGCACAATTCGAGCTGTATTTATAATCCAATGTATCATCTCATGTTCAATAGCACATGTTGAGTGAGTCAGGAGCCTCCTCATGTCATCAGGGAAGAAAGAATTTTAAGTTTTTGATCCACAAAAATGGGTAAGGCCCGTTAAGGATGGCTGTTATGGGCTGAATTGTGCACCCCCTCCCACCCCCAATTCATATGATGAAGTCCTACACTTAGTATGTCTGAATGTAACTGTATATGGCTACAGGATATTTAAAGAAATAAGATCATTGGGATGAGTGCTAATCAAATATGGCTGCTGTCCTTCTAAGAAGAAGGGATTAGGACACAGAAAACACAGACCACTGGAGACCAAGGGAGGACCACGTGAGGACACCGAGGGAAGGTGGCCATCTACAAGTCAATGAGACAGGCCTTGGAGGAAAGCAACCCTCCAACACCTTGATCTCAGACTTCCAGCCTCCAGACTGTGGGAAAATGAATTTCTGTTCTTTAAGCCACCTAGTCTGTAGTAATTTGTTATGAAAACACTAGCAAACTAATACAGGCAATGAGTTCTAGTGAAGTTGCCCTCTTCAGGCAAATTGACTCTTTCTGGGTGGAATTCAAGTTAGACCTCATTTAGATGTAGCATGTGGCTTCATTTCCCTATAGAATGGTTTATTTGTGTGAGTGACTTGACATGTTAATTCACATGGTTGCCCTTGACTCTCTGTTGTTTATCCTGGCATCAGGAACTGTGTACTGATTCCTCTGTGGGTGTATGTAAGAAAGCATTCACAGAAGGTTTAGAGGACAATTTCCTTTGAAGAGATTATATTGATGAAGATGAGAACAATTTGGGTATAAAAGAACCAATGTTTTAGTACCTGCATGGATAAGCTTAAATCACATTGCCTAAAAGCCCTTTCTCTTAAATGAAGATGACTACTTAATAGAGTAGAAAAAGCATTAAACTGGAAATAGATAATACATGTGAAATCTCTTCAAGATTATAAAGACTGTGAAGTGCTACACATCGGTGCAGTCTGATCTTTAGAATAACCTTGGGACATAATGGGGTTGGTATTATCATGGCCATTTTTCATCTAACGAGACAAAGACTCAAAGAGTTTAAGAGATTTGTAAATAAAGTGTTTGAACACCAAATTCAGGTATTCTAATTTAAAGCTTATTCGTTTTCTATTGCTCTACACTGACCCTGTAGAGTTAGTCCATTCAATGAGGAAATGAATGAAAAACAAGTAGCATATATCTGTTAGATAGAAAATGATTTCATGTTAGATGAGATCAATATTGTTATTATAGCAAAAAACCTCAGTTAAGAACCCAGACATGTGTAAAGGATTGGTCAGTTGTGGTTCGTTTATTACTTGATGAGGCATCTTAATTCAACTATTTCTTTTGTTAGGCATGCTTGATAAAAAAATCTTTGAAAATGCATTACTCTGTTTTATTAAATAGTATAGTGTGATATACTTCATTTGCATTTTGTTATATGTATTAGTTTTGAATTTCATTTTTAGATTTGCTTAGTAGGATAGACCATTATGGAAAAGTGTGAGATGGTTGGAAACTATTCTGACCTAGAGTTCTCCTGAATTAAGCCACTTTGATTTAAGAAAATTAACAAATGCTGTACAGGCACTTTGTAGTCAATGAAGTTTAAGATTAATTTTCCCATTTAGTGGGAATATATTGAGAACTTATTATGTGCCTGGCCCTATCATAGGCAATAGAAAACTGTATAACAAAAATAATATTTGAGGAAGTTGAATGTTGTGCAGTAAGAAATATGTATGGAAGGATGAGATAAGCAGAATTCATTATGGGGCCTTGTGTAATTCAAGTTTGATATGAGTGTGATCATAATAACATTTTTCTTACATTTGAAGAAAGTTTCTTATAGACAGCGCGGAACTGTGTCATATTTGTAAACCCATTCTAACAGGTTCTGTCAAATGTTATATTTAGACATTTACATGTATGTCAACTTTTGATATGCTTAGAGTTAAGTCTACCATTTTATTTTATTTTTTTAAAAAGATTTTATTTATTTATTTGACACAGAGATAGAGATCACAAGTAGGCAGAGAGACAGGCAGAGAGAGAGAGGGGGAAGCAGGCTTTCCACTGAGCAGAGAGCATGATGCGGGGCTCGATCCCAGGACCCTGAGATCATGACCTGAGCCGAAGGCAGAGGCTTTAACCCACTGAGCCACCCAGGCACCCTAAGTCTACCGTTTTAAATTGTTTTCTATTTCTTCCCTCTGTTTCCCTCCCTCCTCGTTTGCCCTTTCTTACTTTCTATTAGGTTATTTGAATCCTTTCCATTTTTTGTATTCTATGTTAATGTATCTACTGAGATTTTGATTATACTCATTTGTAGGGTTATTTTAGTGATTATCTGAAGGATTACAGCATAATATACTTACCTTTTGTCTGTGTGCTTATAATCAAAATTCTACCACTTCAAGTTGAATATGGAAACCTTATTATCTTAAAGGTTTTGTGGTATGGTTGTCATATGTTACCTGCACATATTTCAAAAGTCCCATCAGACATTATTACAGTTTTGTTTTCAACTATTCAACCCATTTTAAAGAACTCAAGAAGGTAAGCATAGTCTATTCTTTTAACCCAGATAGTCATTTATCATGTCTGTTTCTCTTCCTTTGTTCCTGACGTTCCAAATTTCTGTCTAGTATCATTTCCCTTTAGTCTAAATAACTTAGTTTAGCAAGTATTTTAGAACAGACAGTGTATCTTTTAGTTTTCCTTCATCTGAGACTGCCTTTATTTCACCTTCATTATTAAAGGATATTTTTGCTGAATAAAGATTCAGGGTTGAAAATTATTTTTTTTCATCATTTAAAAATATTACACTGTTTCTTTTGGGTCTTTATGGTATCTGATGAGAAATCTGCAGGAATGGAATCATTGTTCCTCATAGATAATGCACTGTTTTGCTCTAAATTCTTTTAAGACTTTGTTTTCGCCTTTAGCTTTTAGTAGGTTTATTAAGATGGATGTGCACATGAGTTTCTTTCTTCAAGTTTATCCTTTCGGGGGGTTAACTCAGCTTCTTGAAACTGTGGGCTTATTCTTGCCAAAATGAGACGTTTGCAGCTATTATTTCTTTACATATATTTTTCTGGCATTGCCTTCTTCCTCATCTCTTTCTGATAAGCTGATGACACGAATACTAGACTCTTTGTTATGGTCCTACATTTTCTCAATCCTTTTTCTCTCGGATGTTAAGATTGGATATATCTTACTGGTTTATTTTCAAGTCCATTGACTCTACCCTCTGTCACTCCCAAACTGCCATTGAACCCATCTAATGAGCTGTGTTGCATTGTTGTTTTTTTCTTTGTTTTAGTTCTTGTGAATTTTCCAGTTCTAAAATTTCCACTTGGTTCTTCTGTATATCTTCTATTCCCTCACTAAGACTTTATATTTCTATTTGTTTCAGAGTGTTTGTGATTGCTTATTAGAGCATTTGTACAACTGGTTTAAAAAATTTGTCAGATAATTCCAAAATCTGTGTTATCTTAATTATATCTGCACCTGTCAGTTATCTTTTCCTATGTGGATTGAGATTTTCCTAATTGGAATATGCTGAGTTGTTTCGAATTATATGCTATTAATTTTGAATAGTATGTAATAAGACTCTGAATCTCTTTCCAATTCTATGGAAAAAAGTTGATATTTTTGTTTTAGTAGGAGATTAACCTTGTTAGATTCAAGCTGAAAATTCTAACCCACCTTCTATATATAGGCTGTGATTCCAAAGTGAATTTGGTTTTCAAAGTCTTCAAAATGCTCTTTGGATATGTCCCATGTGTTCTGTGGCCTGCTGTTGGCTCAGTTCTCAGAGTGCCCTATGACTGGGATAAGTTCTATGGAAACAAGTCATGGTTATCCCAAACAGTTCACAAACCGTTTTATGGGGTCACTCTCCTGAACTTTAACCTATCCGTGATCTCTACTCTCGTCCTCTCTACTTGGTTTTTGTTTATTGCCTCCACCCTCTTGGGATAACAGTCTACTAATCAAAGAGAAAAAATCTCTTCTCCTAGAATTTTGGTTCTTACTGGCTTTCACTGTTATGAACGTATTGGATTCTTCAGGGCTGAAACATAAAAGAATGAAGAAAAACAGAAATAAAAACAGAGCGATTTCTGTACTCTCTCACAGTCAGTTCTCCTTCCTGGAGGCAGACCTGGACGACGTCTTCTCTGTCTGTGCCAATGCCCACTCTGGTTTTCATGCCCAATTTCACTCAGATTGGAGATTTGTTAAGAAAAACGCTCATAAATTCACTATAGGCTCCATGGTACATGGAACTCTTGTCATCCCTACCCCAATTTACCTTCTACTAACTTTTCATAGTTTTCAGAGAGCATCTCCATACAATCTGTTCCAGGTTTGTGTCTACAGTAACTCTAAGAAACAGAGTGTTATGTACTTACCCCATCTTACCTGGAACCAGAAACATAGTGGAGATTTAAATGGATTTCTAATTATTTTGTGTTTGGAGATAACAGATTTAATATTGTATTAAGTCTGTACAATGGAGCAGCTTCATTTATACTAGTCACATAAATATTAGTGATCATGACATATACCACATGACTATGAGATATAAAATATAGCGGACATTGTCAATGCTATCCCTGTATAACTTCGGCATTCATTTTATTATCACCGTAAACACCTGAGATTTTCCTGCTCAAAGGTTAGAGTCAGCTTGCACATCAGGCAAACTGGGAGTGCCAGAAGAATGAATGTCTCCAGAATGAGACTTCAAACAATGACAAAAGTTACTGGATAAATACCTGTAGCTCCTTCTTCCCTTGGGGGGCCAATTGTGAGGTATTCTAAACCAGTCTTCTGGAGTTTTCCAGCAGGACTGAACTCACGTGCCTATAGTGATAACAAACTTAGTAACATATCCTTGATTGGTTTTCATTTATGTCTCTTCCCACCAATGTTTGCTAGGAACACCTCCTAAATAAAACACTTTTACACAAAACCTTGTCTTAGGAAACTTGACTCCAGAAGATCCAAAGTATCTTTGTAACTTTAATAGGCTTTTTAAAGGAAAATTTCTGTATAAATTCAAACCATTTTTTTGTTATAATATCATAAATAACTCAGATAAAATAAGTGGGTAGTTTTCAAGGAACATGAGGAAATTCTTACTTTACAGATCTTAAGAAGATTCAGTAACAATGAGGATTTTATAGATAAATATAATATGAAATAATTCTGTTCTTATCAGAAACAAATGAATAAATTCTGATATATTGATATCCTGGTGTATGTCAACACACCAATATATTGATTTAAAAATCTACTTATCATAGATGTATTAGTAGTAGAATTCTCATTTGTCACAAAAGAACCCCAGATTTGATTCTAGACCTGGTTACAAAGTAGCACTGTGTAATAGGGCATATGAAATTTTAGAAGTCAAACACCCTGCTTAGTTGCCTGTCTTCAGGTATGTTCTTCATTTCTCTGGGATTCATTTTATTCATTTGTAAATTCAGGATGTTGGGCTTAAAATTCTTTAGTGTTTGACTCATGGATTTCTAGTGGGTTTATGCATGGATTTCTATTAGTGTACTACTATGCTGAAATTATTGGGTACATCAATGTCTGTGACTACAAACAGTTAACAAGCATTAGGATTACTAAGAACCTTACCATTCTATTTTTCTGTGAGGCAATCCAAGATGAAGAAGAAATTATTTTGCAAAGTTATCCAAAAACAAGTATGAGGGCAGAATATTACAGATAAAAGTGTACTTAAGGAATAAGATTATAGGAATAAGACCAAGTCAAAGAGAATGTAGGATGACCAAAACAAAACAAAGAAAAACAAAAACAAAACAAAAACAAAAAAACAAAAAACACCACATGTAAAGATTGTAAAATATCTTCTTATGAACATTTCCTTTGGTTTATTTAAGGTGCAGAAAGAGCCTATAAATCATGTGACAGTTTATAAATGACTCAGCCACAGGCAATTTCCACAGATAATTTATTTTTTTGCTAATGAGTGAATTTTACAGACAGTAAAAGGAAACTTTTAAATTTTTTTTTTAAGATTTATTTCCTTATTTGAGAAAGAGAGAGCAAACAGGAGGGAGGGCAGGGGGAGAGGGAGAGAGAGAGAGTCTCAAGCTGACCCCACCGGAGTTCGGAGCCCAGTGCAGGGCTGGATCTCCCAGTCCATGAGAACATGACCTGAGCTGAAACCAAGAGTTGGACATTCAACTGACTGAGCCACGCAGGCTCCTCAAAAGGAAACTTTTAAAAAGAAAACCCAGGTTAAGAAATGAATTTTGCTTTGTAACATGGTAGTCACATATATGGCTATATATTGTATAATATATATGAAACACAATTTCAGGAGACAGTACTTATCCTTACAAAGCACTCTTCTATTCTGTGTCTATTGCACATTATGCTATTCTGTTCCATTTTAAAAATGCTGATCACCACCAATCAAATTGACAGGTTGCATCTCCCAGTTTGAAAAACTTCAGATCAAACATTTGCCCAAGATCACACAGCTAGTAAATTGTGTGTCTGAAGTTTAAAATGTGTCTCTGATGCTCTTTTCATATAACTGACATCTATGGTTCTTCTTTTTATGCACTCCAATCCAACCAGCAGGCTTTGGCCATATTTGTGTTCCTAAGATACAACAAATAATTTCAGTTCTTTTTTTTTTTAAGGAAAAAAAAAAAAGACTTAGTGGATCCCCCACCTATTGAATGCAGATTTATAGATCCTCATTTTAATCTTCAATAACAGATCTGTATTTAGAAGTAGAATAGAAATCTGTGTCTATAGATTGCTAGCAGGTTTGTGAAAGAGTTTCCTGGCATCCGTGACCCTTGCCCCCTGAATTCTATGCCTGCTCTCAAATCTCCCTCATGCCTGTTTGGTATGTTATGTGCAGGATGTTTCTTGCCATTCCCTGAAGACATCAAACATGTCCCTACCCTAGTCAAATTATTTGTCATGTTCCTATTGCTGGAAATATCTCATTATCACATCCCATCAAACACCACCATAGACTAGTAATTATCTACCTCTCCGTTTTCTCTGTGAAGTAGAAATTAGTTGCTTTGGCTTAAAGTTACAATTAGTATATTTCAGAACATGAAATTACATGACACTGGGGCGATGGGAGCAGAGAAATATGAATACATAAGCAAGGTCATTGAATGAGTGTAAGTTTGTCAAGGTAAAAAGGATAGTTTTCTCTTTTTAAGTGACTGATTGTTCCAGAACATGAAAAATGATAGTGAGGAACAAAGCATGAATGGATATAGAAAGCTGGAAAAAGTTTGCAGAAAGGGAATTTTTATTTGCTTTGATTTTTAATACCTGCAAACCCTGAGTCTGAAAAGGAAGAATAAAAATGTGTTATGGGATGCCGGGTCGCTCAGTCAGTTAAGCATCCAACTCTAGATTTCTGCTCAGGTCATATCTCAAGATTGTGAGATTGAGCCCTGCACTGGGCTCTACACTCACCAGGGAGTCTGCTTTGAGGTTCTCACTCTCCCTCTTCCCCAGCTTGTGCACAATCTCTCTCTCTAAAATAAGTAAATAAATCTTTTTTAAAAATGTGTTAAAACTTTGCCAAGTTGGCTCCATTTAATGGGTTTATTTAAAAGGAGAAAAAGCTGGTGAAATTTTTACTGCCAAATAAGCATGTTAAAGCAAAATTCAAACTATTTTATTCAGTTAAAATGATAAATTGTTCTTAGAGCTCTTAATAAGGGGGTGGAATAAGTTGAGTTTACTGATGCATCCCTGCATAAGTTTAAGGCACACAATGTGATGTTTTTTTAATTTATATATATTGTGAATGGATCACCATAATGGGTTCAGCAAATATCCATTTTCTCATGTAGATATAAGAAAATAAGGAAGGAAGAAGAAAAGGAAAAAATATACCTCTTTGTGATAAGAACTCTTATGATTTACTTTTGCTCTCTCTTCAAAGATTTTATTTACTTATTTATTTATTTGAGAGAGACACAGAGGAGAGAGGAGCAGAGGGAGGAAGAGAGACTCTCAGGCAGACTCCATGCTGAGCACAAAGCCCAACACAGGGCTCAATCTCATGACCTTGAGATCATGACCTGAGCTGAAGTGAAGAGTTGGATGCCTAACCTACTGAACCATCCAGGCACCCCAGGGTTTACTCCTACCGGTCACACAGCCATGTTAGCGATAGTCAACAGGTTGTGCATTACATCCCTTGTACTTATCTGTCTTATAACCACAAGTTCACACCTTTTGACTACCTTTCTCCAGTTCCCTTCTTCCACCCTCTGCCTTCAGTAACCAGTCTTTTTTACTATGATTTTTTTTTGCTTTGTTTGTTTGTTTTTTAGATTCCATATATGAGATCATACAGTATTTGTCTTCCTCTGACTTATTTCACTTAGCATAATGCCTTCAAGGTCCATCCATGTTGTCACAAATGGTAGGATTTCCTTGTTTTTTATGGCTGAATAATACTCCAGTGTGTGTGACATACGTATCTCACAACTTCTTTATCCATTCATCCATCAGTGGATACTTAGGTTGTTTCCATGTCTTGGCTATTATAAATAAAGCTTCCATGAACATGGTGGTTCAAATAGGTATCATTTTTTTTTTGAAGTAGAGTTTCTGTTTCCTTTGGATATATTCCCAGAAATGGAGTTGCTGGATCATATGGCAGTTCTATTTTTATTTTTTTTCCTTCATCTTATAAAAAGATAGATTCTAGATGTGATTATGATTGTCTCATATGCTCCATACTTCTTAATTAACTCAACACTTTTATAAAAACTGCATAGGAAGGACTGTCAGATCAGAATGGATGTTCAACCTTTTCTAGATTAAGCCAATGTAGCTAAAATGTGACTGATTTATGTATCTGATATATATAGTATGTATTAGAGTAAAGCCCTAGATATTTTTCAATGCTTTCTTTGTTCATAAAAAATATTCTTTTTTAAAAGTTTTTATTTAAATTCCAGTTAGTTAACATACAGTATAATATTAGTTTCAGGTGTACAATTTAGTGATTCAGCACTTCCATATGTTACCTGGTGCTCATCACAAGTGCACTCCTTAATCTCTATCACCTGTTTAACCCATCCCTTCACCCAACTCCCCTCTGGTAACCATCAGTTTTTCTCTATAGTTAAGAGTAGGTTTCTTAGTTTTCCTCACTCTCTCTTTTTTCCCTGTGCTTTGTTTTGTTTCTTAAATTCCCATATTCTGTTCATCCTCAAGGAAAATGTTGACTACTCTTTATAAAATGTATTATGACATACTCCAGTAGAATTTTACCTCCACCATTTTATTTTTGGTTACCATAATAAATTAGCCACAATCTTTCATCTCATTATCAAATTGGTTTTTGTTTTCCTGTGGTGCTCGCCTAAAGTGTCTACTGTAAACTACGGAAATTTGTGTCTTCAAAAGGAGAGTGTGAGTCCTGTAAAGAGATTATCTGAATTTATGATATGTCCAAAAACAACCTCTTGGTGCAGGCTTCTAAATGAGCATTGCTTAGACAATTTTCAGAAAGCTTCAGTAGGCTGAGTCAGGATTTCCAGTGTTCATTTTAGTCCAGAAGCAGACGTACTTCATGAAAGCAGACTATTCACTCCCAATATCCAGCACATGAATATACTAAATAGAACATAATGAACTAATAAGAAAAGTTTTCTTGTTTAAATGTAATATAGTTTCCCACTACTTTTAAATATTCATGGATGAATGAGAAGGTCTTTTCTACTTCTTCTGTATCATTCTCTGGATATCAATTTAGTAGGCATTTGTAAACTGAAATAAAACATTTTTAAGTGGTGTTACATCTCACTGTCTCTCATGATTCAGGAACAAATACTTTTACTGAGCTTCATAAAAATCTGTCCTCCTTTGTAGCAGGTCACAATTGGACAAATGAATAGTGCAACCAGGAACACACAGGAGTACCATGTTTGAGAATGAGTCTCATTTAATCAGGTCTGACGAGCTCAGTATTTAGGAACAAGGATTGACTTTGTATGTGGAATCAATGCCTATAAAATTTTTCCAAGAACACGGACCTGGGCTTGGCTCACAGGTAGGAAAGGAGCCACTTCCTGGAAGGTTGGGAACTTTAGAAGAATTTGTAGACTGTAAGAAGAGAGAAATCCACCCAAATTCATAAGTGCTGTGAGTGAAATTTGGTGGAGCCAATGCCTTGGGCTAGGTTTCCTAGCCTCAGGATAGAGAAGTAAATGAGACAGGTTTTTTAAAAGTCTAATTGAGATTCCTTGTGAAATTTTCCAAGCAGAAGTAAATTCTCTGGCAATTGTATTTACTCAATACTGTAAGTTTCTATATTTTCATGGTAAATTCAAGGAGAGTTATATGGTTACTTTATACTTTTGCTGCAGGCCAAATGTAGCAAAACTAGCCTGTCTTGGTCAGAAGAACAAGCTTTGAAGATTATTTATGATCTTGGGAGCTAGATGGGGAATGGGAAATGCTAGAAAAATAATCCAAATAATCAAAAAATAATCCAAAACTTAAAAATAAGCAAACTAGATAGAAGTTCTGGGCTTAACTTTCTATTGTCTGCTTATTTTGTACAGGCAGAGAGGAAGGTATAGATTTTTGTCCAGTAAAGACACAAGTGACTTCTGACCAGTGAAATGTTAATCTCTGAAGATATATTGCTCTGTATGGCATGAACCAGTTTTGTCTCTGATTCAACAATCTTAACTTTGTTTTATGAAATTTTATAAACTTATGTGTGCACAAATGCACACGCACACATGAGTCTGTACTTTAAATCAGTCACAACACCCCATCTGTGTTACCCATTAGTTAATAATTAATAAGTTGGATAATAACAAGCTAATGTTAGATAAAACCTTTGACATGTGTTTATATCTGGCCCTTTTTTAGTGAATGAAGAATGATTGCATTTCTATAGAATTAGCTCACTTCTTTACATATGAGGTGGACTTTCTGTTCTCCATAGAATAAAACCTATATATCAGAGATGAGGGAGTAGAGATAGTGTGGTTTACTAGTACCAGGAAACAGGTAAGTAATGGAAGAGACTAGATATAGGAAAGAGGATTCAATACAGATGGAAGATTTTTTGTTTGTCTCTTAAAAAGAAAGAATGGATGTGTGGATTGAGATGCCGGTGGCTAGTAGAAAGATGAGGTAAAGATTTGTAAACACAGGAGTTAGAGAAGGAAATTGTTGTAGATGTGAATAGAAATGGACTAGAAACAAAAACTTTGGTATAAACATTGAATGGAAGCTGAAGCTGTATGGAAGCAGTGTACAGAGTACTGATGTATAAGTAACAGAAATTATGGAGGATAGTAATACTGAGAAAATGAAACTGTGGCAATCAGGTTGATGGTAGATTTTCTCCAGCCACCCAGTACCATTCAAATAGAAAAACAATAAAAACAGTGACAGTTTTAGGTTTTCTTCCCCCCCACATTGATAAATTGGAAAAATGCACAGGAGTTCATGGGACCAGCAGTCACTTTGAATTTAAAGATCATACATAGTAAGAATGGGAGAATTCAAAGTTGGAGAGCTATGAATTGAAAATATTAGAATTTAAGGCAAGAATATGGCAAATCTAGAAGTCAATCATGGTAGTGAGGAAGTTGTTGAAAGTAAAGGTGACGTAAATGAAGTTAAAATTTTAAGGAAATACAAAAGCCATTTTGTTAAATGTGAAATTACCTTGATACAGACATCATCTACTCAAAGTTGGGACCAGAGGATCTACTAAAAGTTGGATGATTTTAGTCATCCATGAAAATAAAGTAAATGATTTTATTAGTAAAGAACTTATAAATGTTCATAAAGAAATTTTGAGAGAAGTATTGATGAATAATTTGGCCCATGAAGGAAAAGAAGGCTTTTGTTTTGTTTTGTTTTCAAGAATACGTAAGAATAGACTGAATGTCTCAGGATAAAAGAAAACTTACCCTAACTTTGGACCATGTGTGTCCCATGCTGTGTGAATAAATAAGAACCAAGTGTTAGATGGGATTCCCTAAAAAGTGAGGTCCACAGGAAGGATCCAGGTTTCAATTAGGTTCAAAAAGAGGATGAAGCAGATTGTAAAGAAGCAGCTATTATGAAGTAGTTTGTTTATACTGAAACAAGGACTTTAAAATTTAGGAGGTCCTACAAATTACATGGTTTAAATCCTTAGTCTTCATTTGCCCGCCAGTGAACATTACTTTACTCTTGAGCCTTCTTTATCTATTCTCAAAGAAAAGGGTGACAACATCATTCACTTCATTTAAAATACTTACCCAGCACTTGGCATGTGATTAGTGAGTGATCTGTAATTGTTAAGTCATATTTATACCCTACAAAGGAGATCAGTAGAGGGCCACCTAGCCAATGAAAAACATAGAACCAAATGAGGAAAAGAATATAAAAGAGAATAGATGGCTGAAGTGTAGTGCATGGAGGGAAAAGAGACTATTTTAGGAAACAGATAACATGGACCAGAATTGAACATTGCCACTGAGGATGTGATCACGTGGGAGGTTGGAAGAAATATTTTTGAAACAGGAGCAATAATGATGAGGGAACAGAAGGCAAGCTGAGAGCAAACACAAGCTGACACCCTGCAACCCACCCACCTTCCCCCTGCCCCCCATCTGGGATATGTGTGCCATTTCTTAGGCAGTCCTGCCGGTCCTAAAACTAAGAAAAGGGAAAAACAAATGGTTAACTAATAAAGATCACAGTCCAGCAAGACCTGAGTTTCCCTCAGTTTACAAATGTGTTAGTGATTTACAAGAAAAAAACATTCTTATCAATAACTTAACTTTAACTTCCAGAAGGGAGCTCCCAGCTGCCTTAATGTTAATGCTTTGCTAGAGGGAAAAACAACCTTAATTTGACAATGGCAAGGTCTCCAGTATCTTACAGGTCCTCTTTAGCATACAAAGGTTCTTTTTAAAATCTCCTTTTTTCCTTACCTCCAATTTCCAAGTATATAATCAGTCACTCTTCACAACCTCCCTGTGCAGCCCTTTCTGTCCCCGGGTCCATCACCTTGCTTTAATAAAACCACCTTTTGCACCAAAGACATCTCAAGAATTCTTTCTTGGCCATTGGCTCTAGACCTCATCTACATTCGAAGCTACATCAATAGGACTTGGCAAATAGTTGTGTGTGGTTATGTGGATCAGTGGAGACAAAGGAAGGTATCCAGGCATTAAGAGAACTGGCAAAAGGAAACATTTTAAAAGGAAGCTCAATCTGGGAGAGGGGCATGGAGATTCAGGGATTACTTCTGTTTAAAATATAGTGATGTGGTTATGTTAGTGGTTATATTAGTCAAAACTCAAGAGTAGATATGGCCAGTTGGTCTCAGAAGTTACCCTGTAGGCAGTTGGAAATGTGAGGCCAGAGATTAACTCTTATTCCACTTACCCCTCCAATGTACCCAGGAAGACTGTATGTCCCAGTCTTCCTTGCATTGTCTTTGTAGCCACGTGACCAGTTGGACAACAGAATGGGGGCAGGAGTCAGGCACACCACTTCCAGGCATGTCCTTAAAACCTGTGCATCATTCCACTTCCTTCTCTTTCCCTGCCTTTTGAATGACTGAAATTGAGGTAATAAGATGAGCAAAAAGCCCATATCCCTGAGTCACATTCAGGGACAAAGACACCCTCAGTATGGACAATGATATAAGCAAGCAAACAAACGAAATTTTATTGCTTTAAGCCAGTGATATTTGGGAGTTTATTTCTACTTGCCCTACAATGACTAATAACATAGTCAAGATTGGAGATCTACATAACCATTTTCTTGTCAATTTCATCAAACTGTATGAACTGGCTGCATCGGAATTACTTGGGGCAGGGAAGGGGGTGCTTTTGAAACAGCATATTCTTTGTCCTAAACTAAACCTTCTGGTTTTAGAAGCTCCAGTGAGAGGCCCCTGAAATTTTATTTTTAACAAGCAGCCTATGTGATTCTGAGATTAACAAAGAATTTATCTAGGAAGAAAATGGAAGACATTAACTGGAATAGATTATCAAGAGAAAGGGAGAGAGAAATGAAGGTGGAGGTGGGGGTTAAGGGCCAAGATAAAGAATTTGGAGAATACCTGCATCTATGCAGTGGAAGGAAGAAAATAGCTAGAAATAATGAAAAAAAAATATTGTAATAAGGAAGTCAATAAGCAAAGCAGAAGACAATAGAAGATGAGAATTTCTAGGACCCGTGGATGGTCCACAATGTCAAATATTTTAACAGGAATGCTTCTCAAATATTAATGTGTATATGAATCACCAGAATATGTTGAAAACCATGAAGTCTAATTCAGTAGGTCTGAGGAGAGGCCAGAGATTCTGTATCTCTATCAAGCTCCCAGGTGATATGGATGCCACAGGTCCACAGACCACACTTTGAGTAGCAAGACTTTATAGCAACTGATATAGCCCAACAAAGAATGAGCCATTGGATTGTCTAACCACGAGGTCAATGGTGACTTTTAACAAAGAGATTTTTAAGATGGTAAAGGAATAAGGCAAATGACATGCATTTAAGTTGTGTAGGTATTGATAAAATGGAGACATTTATCTTAGAGTATACTTTCTTTAAAAATTTTAAAAAATTTTCTTTTAAAAAATTGCTAATGAGAAGCAAAAGAAGCACACAAGGGTAGGAAGTTTCTGAACAGGAAAATTATTTCATATAAATAATATTGTAGGCTGAGGCAAAGTAGTACTTGCTAATTAAAAGTAAATAAAATGTGCATACATTTACCATATACTGCTTAGGAAGATATAGATCAAATTTTCTTTCCCTAATAAAGTAAAAAATCAGTAACACTTCCCCCATATTATGAAGCCCTTAAAATACTTAGCCATTATGATCTTATTTCCATCTTACATATCATTGTTTTCCAGGACTTTATTTGCACATTGCTTTCTTTACCTATTAAATTATTTGTGGTTGTTGATGTTTTATATGAATTTTGCCTAGATTTACCCACATGTTTACCAATTCCTTTCCTCACCTTCTTGATAACTTTAATTTTTTTTCCAGGTGGACACACATCCTTCTTCCTGAGCAGTCTTGTTGCTCAAAATGTGGTTATTGGATCAAGACTTGAGAGCTTAGCAGAAATGTAGAACCTCGGGATCTAGACCAAATAAATCAGAATTTGCATATTAACAAGATTCTTAGGTGACTTCTGACATATTAAAGTTTGAGAAGTTCTTTTTTTTTTTTAAAGATTTTATTTATTTATTTCACAGAGGGAGAGAGATCATAAGAAGGCAGAGAGGCAGGCAGAGAGAGAGAGAGGGGGAAGCAGGCTCCCCGCTGAGCAGGGAGCCCGATGCGGGCCTCGATCCCAGGACGCTGAGATCATGACCTGAGCCGAAAGCAGAGGCATTAACCCACTGAGCCACCCAGGCGCCCAAAGTTTGAGAAGTTCTAAGTGGAACCTGAGATGCTACATTTCTGACACCTTCCAAATAATGCTTATGCTGCTGGCTGGTCCAAGAGATAGTTCACAGCAAGATTTGAGGTTCTGTTGGTGTTATTTACTGGTAATAAGTAACTTCAGGTTTTGATATCTAAAAATGTCTTTATTTTATGTCATCTTGGGAATTTTTGTTTATTGTATCATATACAATGTGAGTTAGAGTTCTTTTTTCTTTCATTTGAGAAATGTCCCTGTTTTATGATTTTACCTTTTTCTGTTGAGAAATTTTCTACTCTTATAATTAATTTGGCTTCCTCTGTAGGTTATTTGTTTGTTTGTTTCTCTTGATGTTTTAAAAATGTTCTCCTTGCCTTTAAAGTTGTGTAGTTTCTTGACTAATGTTTTGTGAATTTCTTTTTTTTTTTAAGATTTTATTTATTTATTTGACAGAGAGAGAGAGAGATCACAAGTAGGCTGAGAGTTTGGCAGAGAGTGAGGAGGAAGCAGACTCCCTGCTGAGCAGAGAGCCCGATGTGGGCCTCAATCCCAGGACCCTGAGATCATGACCTGAGCTGAAGGCAGAGGCTTTAACCCGCTGAGCCACCCAGGCACCTGTGAATTTCTTTTTTAAAAAAATACTGCTTCAAATATATATTTGAATCTGTAATCTGAGGACTTGAGTCTTCAAATAATTCTGGTATGTTCTTAGTTATTTTTTCTCTTTGAATATTTCTTACCCCATGCTTTCCCTAGTGTCTCCTTCTGGAATACCTTTCAAACATTTGATGGATATTCTCCATGTTGCTTAATCTTTCTTTCTCATTTTATAGATTTTGCCTCTTTGTATTGTATTCTGAATAATTTCTTGATATGCCTTCCAGTTCACTAATTTTCTCTTCAGCTGTGCTTTATCTTCTGTTTAACATTTTCACTGAGTTGAATTCCAATACCCATATAACTGTGGTTTCCACTGATATATATCTCCCTAGGTCTTTTTCTTTTTTCAATACTATAACATTATTTCATATATTCTGGTCCATTTTTAAATTAAATTATTCTAAATGCATTTATTTATAAGTCTGCTTCCGAATAGTCCTCTGTTGAATAGTTTTGAAAGTCTAATGTGTTATTTGTTCAGGATCTGGCTTATGGGTACTTGTTTCCTGGAGCAGTACTTCTCAAATTTTAATATATACTTGAATCATATGCACATAGTATAAAATCACGTTTTGACTCACTTGATCAAAGGAAAGTCCCGAGATTCTTCATTTTTAACAAGCTCCCAAGAGATTTTCATGCTCTTGGTCCACATGCCAGTCTTTAAACAGGAAGTTTTAAGAATATTTTATTATTTTCTTTTATTTACTTATGTCTGAGGGGGATTTATGTGGAGGAATTTTATGTGACCTGATTTGAAAGTCCCCCTGAAAATTGTTTTGACTTCTGTCAGGGACATTAAACTGGGCCTATTATGTGTTTATGCATGTGCACATGCTGATTTTTTTTTTTTTTTGGACTTGTGATCTTCAGGACCATTCAAGTAGTATACATTAGCATGCCAAATATTCATTAAGGTTATACTGTTGTTATGAACTCCAAAAGAGAGTTTCTTCCCCTCCTTTCCTCTCTAATACAGAACCAGGAAAAACAAACAAACAAACAAACAAAAAACCCGAGATTCCATGTCATATCTCTTGGCTGGTTGGCAGATAATTTTTGTCGTGCTCCTTTTTTGAAAGCGTAATCTTTCAAAAACCTGGATTTTATTTGAAGATATCAAGTCCTACCTCCCACCTTAGGTATGGGCCTAAGACCACCTCTCTCTTCGACTTTATTCATTTAATTCAAGTTCTCAGAACAGTTAGACAGTAAGTGGCAGCTTACTTATGGTTCCAGGTTTCTCTTCAGTGTTTGACCTTCGGGATATTTACTCTCCTATTTCTAGGTGTTTCATATTGGAGCATATTTTAAGCTATCTAGTGTGTACTCTTTTGGAATGTAAATCTGTTAAACATTTAGAAGGGTTTCTAAACAGAATCGTTAGAAATTTTGAAGTGCCTAATACTAACAGTTAAAATATTAAGAATCTAGAAAGTCTCAATTCTAAAAGACTCCCAAATAGATGAAATTTTATTTTATTTAGAATTTTGTCAACTTCACCATTATTACACTGAACTTTTCCCTTTTTAACCAGTTGTGTTGGCGTAGTATAGACACAGCCTGAATCATCATGAAGGATGGAAATTGGGTTTTAATCTATAAAAAGCTAAAAAAAAAAAAAGAGAGAGAGAGAGATGTGATGCCATGGAGACCGATGAATTTTTTTCTGTCTCTTAGGGAAAGATTCAGAACCAAAGTGATGAACAAATTTAATTTCAGATTACTAAACCAAAGTACAGGTGTGTCAAGTGTGAGCATTTGCAAATGTGTCTGACTCTGATAAGTAAGACAGTCTTGAAGAGATTATTTTACTGGTGCTTTATTCCAGTTTCAAGATAATAAACTGGCTAGGAAAACAACTGTGTAGGCTCTTTCTATCTTTCAGGTGCTTTATTTCTTTAAACTGTTCTACAAAATAGAAAACACAATATAAGTAACAAAGCGTCCCCCCGAACTTGAAATGTCCTGAGCAATCATGAATGTAGAATATGCTGGGATTCAAGGACCATCAAAAGTAAAAAGGATGCATCCAAGGGGTCTAGAAGCTTAGAAGAATAGAGAGGCTCTAGAGATTCATGCCTCAGATTTTTTTCCAGAATGTCCACTGCTGTTCCCAGAAGAGGCTTCAGAACCAGGGAAGATTCAAGCAATCTTTGGTAATAAAACAGAATGAAAAGGTAGGGTAAGCTACTCTCTGATAGACAAGGAGAAATAATAAGAGGATGTCCAAGCTATGAGTGATAATTTTAAGTATAGCAAGAATAATATAGTCTCAGATAATTGTTTATTCATGCCTGAACTCCAGTGATGAGCCAGAGACATAGAGATAACATAGCACAGTGGTTAAATATGCAGGCTCTAAAGGCAGTGTAACTAGCTTCAAATTCCACTTTACCGCTTATTAGTAATGTGCTAAGCCTCAGTTTCTCCATCTGTACAGGAAAGGTAGCAAACCTCATACGATTGTTGAAATCATTATGTTAAGATCATAATGTAAAGTGCTTGGCACAGTACCTGGCATCTACTATGTGCTAAAAAAAATAATGATGGTGATGGCAATGGTGGTTGTGGTGGCAGTGATGATAGTACTAGGGTTTACCTGGGGTCTGGACAAGAAAGCTAGGGATTGGATAAAACTTGTGCATTTGGTTGTTTATTCATTCATTTAACCATTCAGCAGACCTTTAATATTTATATAATATTTAATATTATATATATAATATTTAATAACACTAAATATTGTTCTAGACATCTGGAATTTAGAAACATTAACCAGAATAAAAGAGGCTAATGCGTACTTTTGCAGACTGGCCAACAGAGCTAAGTAGAAAGACTATAAATGGGAGGCTCCAGAAGTAACCACAACTCATCACCAGCATAACCTACTCAATCCACCAGCCATAAGACCACTTCTAGATGACACCATATGTTTAGACTGAATCCATGACACATTTCCTCACTTGTCACTACTGACTTAAATTTATGAAGAAGTTGGCCGTGATGGCAACAATTTATGGCAATAAGAAATATTACTGAAATATGATAGACTACAGTTAATACTGAATTATCCACTCTTCTGCCAGGAGCTTGACTCCTTCTGACATTCTGGTACAAAACAAAGTGCTTAGAGTCCAATGCTTACATTCGAGTATTGATTTGACCACATCATAGTTGTAGAAATTTTACCATGTGGATCTCCCTCTCTGATCTTCAGTCTCTTCATTGTACTCACATTGTAAAGTTAAATGAGTTCATGGGAACCCACATGGCATAGTATAGTAGATAATAGTGGGTGTGTTGGGAATTTCCAGTTCCTCTCTCAACCGTGTTTCGCCCAACCCGTATAGAGACTGCATCAAAGGGCTCCATTACCTCTGATTTCTGGTTGAGTTTGTCTAAGAGGAGGCATTGGATAGGTGGGAGGAGAGTGATAGCAAAGTACTTATTCCTTCATACAACCCACATGATCTGTAGTTCATAACTACCATCAGAGGTCTGCCTGGCATAGTTGACCTTCTGGCAATTACTGTCTTGCCCCCATCCTTAAAGTGGCAATCTGTCACTAGCCCCCACACATTAAAGCATCTCTTATTATAGGTTCTAACCCTGCCTACATCACTGTCATAATCCCTTTATGAAAACTCACTCGCGGGCGCCTGGGTGGCTCAGTGGGTTAAAGCCTCTGCTTTCGGCTCAGGTCATGATCTCAGGGTCCTGGGATCGAGGCCCATATCGGGCTCCCTGCTCGGCGGGGAGCCTGCTTCCCCCTCTCTCTCTGCCTGTCTCTCTGCCTCCTTGTGATCTCTCTCCCTCTGTGAAATAAATAAATAAAATCTTAAAAAAAAAAAAANGTAAAAAAAAAAAAAAAAATCTTAAAAAAAAAAAAAAAAAAAAAAAAAAAAAGAAAACTCACTCGCGATTTCCCAAACTGTTTGTGCCTCTTATTTCCTGCCAGGATCTTGATCTGTTTCCTGGGCTCTGCTGTTTCAGTCCGGATTCAAATTTGCCCCCATCTCTTATTAGCCATATGAACTTGGGAAATTGACCTTTCTGGCCACAATCTCCAGATCTCTTGCTTTGGGGTACAGATTGTCATAGAGACTGTGTGAAGCATAATTAGTATTTAATACATGGTAATGATTGATAAGAGGAAAATATTTTGTCGAAGCTCCCTGCTCTATGCATGGAAGATTAGTTAATGACAATGGTTTTATAAGTTAATGACAATGACCTAGCATGGTGCCTCACTTATTGTCACAGGAGAGTTAGGAAAGCATGATTTTGCACAAGAAAATAATATGACATTTTAAAATAAAAGTGACACAGGATTCTTTGATATCCAGCCTCCAAAATGACCTCCAGTGCATCTCAGCTGCTAGTGTCCATGTTTTGTACAGTTCTCTCTCTTGTTGAATAAGACTTGCCTGTGAAATAATAGGATATTGCAAAATCAATAGGATATTGCATGTGGATTCTGAGTCTGGGTCATAAAAGTCATTGTGGCTTCTTGGATCACGCATTCTGGGGAATGTCAGCTGCCATGTCATGAGAATACACAAACAACCCCATGAGGAAATCCACGTGGCAAGAAGGGACACCTCCTGCCAAAACCAGCATCCAAGTGAGCCCTCTCCAAAGTGAATACTTTAGCCTCAGGCAAACCTGCTGATGACCTCATGAGAGATCCTAAGCCAGAATCACCGAGCCAAGCCATTTCTATGTGAGGAGGACTAACCAGAACTACATGAGGAGATAAACATTTATTGGTATTTTTAAACCTCTATGTTTTGAGGTAATTTCTTATACAACAACAGATGGCTGATTAATTTCCTTGTATCCCAACATATCAGTTGGATACTCAGGAATCTGTGACTTAAAAAAGCTAAGCCCTGAACTTCTTGATAACAATTAATTTAAATGTTTGAATCTCATGGGAGTCACTACGCTCTAATTTACCATCCTAATGAGAAAAAAGCAGCATTGTTTTTCATTCTGACTTCTGAGGGATAGACCACTTTGTCTTGGTCTGGGTTTAGTCTAGCTCTAAGTAGAAAACAGCTTCCACTATCACCTTGGAGAGCTCATTGTAGGGTGTAATCGTTCTTGGACACAGGAAAGCTACTTGATGAGTTTAATACTGTTCTTATCTTTGCCTGTGTTCTCTAGTGTTAGTACTACACTCACTTTATTGCACCATATAATCATTTTCATTAATGTTTAAACTTTTCAATGATGTATCCTTCTAATCTTGTACTCTTTCTTACATACAGGTTGGACAAAGCCTATTTATTTGGCCTCTTCAATTTATCCTTTAATCTTCATTCATAAATCAGTTGGCTGGTCTTCTTCCCTGGTTATTCCAGTTCTTTGAACTCATTCCAAAAAAGGAATGATAAAAAAAGGAGTTCCTACTAAGCAATGTGGTTTGACCACAACACTATAGATGCAATGCACTGAAAACCTACTGGTAATAGCTTTCACTCATTTGTTGAGGCAAGGTGACCCCTAAGAATGGGAAATACTGGGTTTTCTCTTTGCTTTCTTTCTTTCTTTCTTTCCTTCTTTCTTTCTTTCTTTCTTTCTTTCTTTCTTTCTTTCTTTCTTTCTTTCTTTCTTCCTAATCTACCATCTATATCAAATGTGTTCCAGTAAAACATTCTTCAGTCACTAAAGATTCAAGATATTGAACCTAGAACTCAAGATTGCTATTTTGTATCAGTGAAAAACTGAAAGTAAAAGGTGAAAAGATTAACCAGTTCCCCATATGTTTTGATTTTTCAATATCCACCCTATGGAGTTTTTCTTCCAAACATTGAATTCAAAGCTATTTTCCTCCAAAGAGAAAAATCTTTCTGATATTATTGTCAAAAATTCCAAGCAGTTAGCCCATAGCTACTTACATTGTCTTTGCACTATTCCATAAATACGCATTTTTCAGATCTTTTCTTTTCTTTGATTTGGTTTGCAATATCATGGCTGCATGGCTAGGTGATTTGGAAATTCAGGAGCCTTGAGCTTTAATATTGTCATTCCCACCAATGGGCTCTTATCATGGAGGATAACATTTACCTTTTGTGTCTTTCAACAAAGCATAACCAAAATGGCAATATCATTCACTCTCCTTTTCTCAAGGAATTGTCAGATAACCTAAGATATCTCATCTATAAGTACTTTAAATATAATAACTTCACAGTTTCAAACTCTCGAATAAACCTATGATGCTGAAATGAAATCTGGTTGCATGCACAGGCTACTTACAATAGAGATAAAGGAGATTAGAATCATATTAGGAGAAAATGAAGATTAGCACATATGTTCAGGTATATTAACTCCTGTGTTTTAACAATAAATGTTTATGTTAGGCTTTAAAACTAAAGTGTCCAAATTCATAACCCTCTTCACAATCAAGAATATGATTTCATGTAAAAAGAATACCATGTCCAAGGGTTGGAAAAATATGTCTCTGAGCAGTGGGCATTCCACTTCAAAGTCGCAGATCTGCATCGACAATCTTAAGGACATTGTTCTTCAATTCAGCAATCCTTCCTGACAAGTGGTGCTGGAACGTCACTTTTGCAAGCTAAGCTGACTTGGTGGTTTCATGGCGATCCTTGATGCATGCAGACAGCAAATGAGATGTCTGCCATTCAGTGAGGTCTCACAAGTCCTCTGTAGAAATCTGTTGGCTTCTCTGGGCTCACTGTCTTCTATTAAGAGATAAGAATCATGATATAGGCAAGACAGATTTTTGAACTGATAATCACATGACTATGCATTGACTTTCACATCATGCCTGGGACAAAGTAAGGTCTCGATAAAGAATGATAATAATTAATGTTCTTATGTAAGTGCATCCCTTCTATAAAATATTGAAAACAGTCAATTTATGGGAAGTATCATTTCTAATAGGACCAGCCTGATCCTCCCCATAATATAATACCTGAAATTGTTCTTTTAAACCACAACTACTTCTTTTGTTTACCCCTACTGCAAAGAAGGAACACAATTTTAATACTCGTGGACTCTTTATATATTATTTTTTAAAACTCCCATATTCGGGTTAGCTTCTCAAAGGATAAGCATAAATCAGAAACACAAGGGAATAAGTAGACAAAACAAAAGGAAGAGGAAAACAAAAGAGACTGAAGTGTAGGTAGGTCTGGACTGAAGAGGAGAAGATAAAATGAATCCAGATGGAGATTTATACCTTTTTTCTCGGCTTCACTGAGCGGAGCAAATAATCAGAAACATTTCCTCAATGTTGGCTTTCTAATCTCCTCTGTCACCTTCCACCAAAATATTAGGCCAGACAGAGGCTCTTTGCACTCCTCATCTTCTATCACCCTTTGCTTTAGAGAAACATGCACTTTCATGAGCAAACTCTTAAATGATCACTGAAAGAAGCTGAGTAAATATTTTCAAGATAAGCCTGGAGGTCTTACTGTCTCTAAATCATCAACAGGCAGAGAGAGAGAGAGAGATAGGGAGAGGCAGTTTCCTATTCAAACATGTTGCTTAAGAGCTAATGGGAGTATTATTATGATTGATAGACCAGAATCTTTGTCTTTAGGAACACTTAATGGGATAGGAACTGACCAGTATTTACATTGGAGGTGAAGCCACATTTTATTTCATCTGGGGTCAAATATTACCGAATGAGAAATACATTCCTCAGATGGATGCAGCCTTCACTTCACCCCAACCTGGGTGTCTGAGAGTCCCGTGAAATCTTGCAACCTATCTCCATTTATAATACTCCCAAACTTCACATTTCAACAACGAGGCTTATTTAGTTCTAGGGTGGGTGAAGAACAAACTGTAGTGTGAGGAAAGCGTGTAAGTCAAACTCTGAAAACTATAAATGCTATAAACAGCTTCTTAGCTGCATGAACGCACAATGCCTGTAAAGTAAAATGGTCCCCACACAAATCGAAATGGTGGGCCGAGTAGTTCATGTATAGAAATAATAGCAATGTGCTTCTCTCATTAATGATGGTGACTGAAGAAAAAAGAAAGTGTTAATTATGTAATTATTCCAGTTAGTAACCGGAAGATGATTTTCTAATTCTAGTTTGATATTCTGATATTTAGAACAGAGGGGTTTTAGACCCATAAGTCTGTGAGTGCCTTCTTTTCCTTTCTGGTTTGTGACCCTTTATTAAATTCAAGTGAAGAGAACCAGACAACCCTTGAGATGAAATAGAAAGAGCATTCCAAGGAGAACTTTGGAAGACCTCTCAAGGTCAAATCCATGCTTTCGGCTTGATAACCAACTGCCTTAAGTAGAAGAGAATGGCAGCGAGCTCAGGATGAATAATGTCCTCACATTGACTCAGGGACTGCAGACTGGCTCTGACTTGTTGCTTATATTCGTCCTTAAATTCCTTGTCTCCAATTCTTCTTTAAAGTTACGCTAATCAGGATATGTCTTTCTAATTCCACCAAAGCTGCTTTTATCATAATCATCAGTGGCTTCAGTTCTATAGCTGTGGCCAATTATACATTTGACACAGTTGACCGAGACTCCCGCCTCCTGGGTTTTCAGAAGATTATATTCACCTAGTCTCCTCCTATCTCTCTAGGATTTCCTAATGTCTTTGCTTGTTCCTCTTCATCCCCCGGCTTCTAAATATAGGCATGCTCAAGGGTCCAGATTTTGGACCTCTTTCCAATCTACAACTCACTTCTTCAGAAATGCTGACAATGCATAAATTTACACCCCAGCCAACAACTTCTTCCTGGGGATCTAGACCCATACTTCCAACTGCCTATCTGAAATCTCCCCTGGGACAGGTAATAGAAACCTCAAACTAAGAGTGTCCAATGTTAAACTTCTTATGTGCTATCCAAAATCTTTCCTACCTCTATAAATGACAATTCCTTCCCATCTAGTTGCTCAGTCAAATATCTTGGAATCATCTTTGACTCCTCTCTTCCTCCTACAGATTGCATCTAACAGCAAATCTTATTGGCTTTGACTACAAACTGTACACCAACAGTGACTGTTTCTCAGCATCTCTATGGAAAGCACTGTGACCACCCACCACGATCTTTCTGTTTTCTGCAAGAGGCCCCTCTCTTCTTAATCTCCCTGCTTCGTCCCCATAGTCTTTTCTAAATACAACAGCCAAAAAAGCAATTGAAAACTACATTAGATCATATTACTCCTCAGTGAAAACTTCTGGTGCCTTCCCATATTACTGAATAAAAGCCAAAGTCCTATTGGGAGTCACTCCTCTCCCTCATCTCTTCTAATTTTTGCTCATTCATCCTACTAACACCAGGCTCATCCTTCTTCCTTGAATATGCCAGGGACATTCATGCTTCAGGGCCTTTGCATTTGATGTTTCCTCAGCTTGGAACTCTCTTCTAGGTATCTGCATGGCTCATTCTCTCATCTCCTTCAAGGCCTCATTCAAGTGCTCCTTCTCAATGAGGTGCTTCCTGAAATGCCTTTTAAGAATTTTATCCCAAATTCCCACACTGGCAGTCTTTACCCCACTCCCCTTATTGATCTTATTCCGAAGCACTGACCATAAATTTAAATGTAGCTTAAATTTACTTATTTTGTTTGCATGTTATTTACCTCCATCCACTAGAATCCATGCTTCATGCAGACAGAGATTGCCATCTACTTTGCTCAGTGCCGTGTCTCCCAGTATGTAGAAAGTGCTCAACGATATTTGCTAAGTGGATGAGTAAAAGTGAAACTGACATTTTGTCACTGTTTCCTTCCCAATTCCTTAGACCAATCCAGTCCTTTGACTTCTACATTTGGTCACACATTTTCCTATCTTAGGACACCTGCTACCTCCGTGGTCAAGGCCAGACATTTCAACATCCTATACATCTTAACAGAAATCTCTACCTGTCATTCTTTCCAACAGATCTCATGGTCTCACCCTTTTCTCCAAAGGCCAAGAAATCAATCCATGTTCAGTTGTTATTAACGGATGACAGTTTGAATGGGTAGTCCTTTCGGTGGGAATCGACATTTTAAGAGTGGTTCCTAAGAGATTTAGTGTCCTGTAATCCGAAGTATGTCTGTAACTATGAATGCAGTTCTTACATGGGAAAACAAGAAAACTTCAGAAGGGGCACATTCTACAGTCCTTCTCGTCACTTGTATTGTTATCACAAGAATTGAAGACTTAAACCAGGTTCTATGGTAAAATACCAACTTTTAGTAGAGGCTAGCCAAATGCCTACCCAAAAGCTACTCATTTAGAATATTTTTTTAAAATATGCATAACATGAAATTTACCATTTTAACCATGTTTAAGGGTAAAGTTCTGTGGTGTGAAATACATTCCCATTGTTTTGCAACCATCACCACCATCCATCTCCAGAACTTTTTCATCATCCTCAACTGAAATTCTGTATCATTAAATATGAACTCCCCGGGCGCCTGGGTGGCTCAGTGGGTTAAAGCCTCTGCTTTCGGCTCAGGTCATGATCTCAGGGTCCTGGGATCGAGGCCCACATCGGGCTCCCTGCTCAGCAGGGAGCCTGCTTCCCCCTCTCTCTGCCTGTCTCTCCGCCTCCTTGTGATCTCTCTCCCACTGTGAAAGAAATAAATAAAATCTTAAAAAATAAATAAATAAATAAATATGAACTCCCCACTGCTTCCTCCCCCAGCCCTTGGCAACCTCCATTCTGCTTTCTGTCTCTGTGAATCTGACTAGTCCGGGTACCTCGTACAAGTGGAATTATACAATATTTGTCCACTTAGGGGTAGCAGATTTCATTTAGTGTAATATCTTCAAGGTTCATCCAAGTAATAGCATGTCTCAGAATTTCCATACTTGTTAAGGCTGAAAAATACTGACTGAAAAATATATTCCATCTTTTATTTATCTTTTTGTCCATCAGTAGACACTTAGGTTGCTTATACTCTTTGGCTATCATGAATAATGCTGCTATGAACATGCAGGTACAAATAACTATTTGAGTCACTACTTTTATTTCTTTTGGGTAAATATCCAAACCTGGGATGCTGAATCACATGCTAATTCCATGTTTAAATTTTTGAGGAGTCGAGGACACTGATCTTTTATTCTGCAGTGTCTGACCAGCTAAACAATCTACCCAGTGGTTTTTAATTCCAGTATTATATTTTATAGTTCTACAATTTCCCTGTTTCTTTTTTAATAATTTCCACTTTCTATTGAGACTAATTTTTCTCTTCATTGTCTTCAGATTTTCTTTTAACTTCTTTAGTATGTGTAGAATTGTTCTTGTAAAGCTCTTTTTTTTTCTAATTCTATTGTCTTATTTCTGAGTCTATAGTTAATTGATTTTTGTTTTGCTTAGGGTCACATTTATCTGCTCTTTTTCAGGTCTAGTTGTTTTTTATTATGACGTCCCTTGCTGTGGTTTTCTTTTTGATTATTTGGCCTGGAGCTTATTGAGCTTCTTGGATCTGTTAGTTTGTGATTTTTGGCAAATTTGGAAACATTTTTTACCATTAATGTATAATGGACATAGGAGTATCAAGGACTTGAGTGTTTGGATTTTGTTCCCTATTTTTTGAGTTTTGTTCTGGTGAGAAGTTTATTTACTTTCATATCAGTCCAATCATTTTAAGATGTGTTTTCAGACTTTGTTAAGGTGTATCTAGCTCTGCCCTTCTCGTATGTGTGGACCCACATCTACTGAATATTAATGCTGTTCAACAAGATATCTTCATTCTAGGTGGTAGGAAATTAAGGATTTCCTAGCCCTGCCCAAGCTCTGATCATTGCCTAACTCATTACCACAATAACTTGTCTTTACTTGGGAGTTGTTCTTTTCCGAGGCTCATGGAATATCATCTCACACACATACAGCTTGGTGTTCTCCAAACCCTCAGTGCAATCCCTATGCAGATTTTAGGAGCTCCTTCCCTACACAGCTCTTCCTCTCTAATGCTGTGCCTCAACAATTCCAGTTGTGGATCAGTAACACTCAACTCCATCTCTGTCTTTGACTCAGCAAGACCCTTGTTTTCTGATGGGGCTCCCGTCCACACTGCGGTGCAGAAAATGCCTCTATGCAGAAAGCTGGAGTGATCATGGCACTTGCCTCATCCGTTTCCCTTCTTCAGGGATTACAGAACTGCACTGCATGATCCAACATCGAAAAACAGTAATTTCATATATTTTGTCTGGTTTTATGGTTGTTTATAATGGGAGGATTAATGCAGTGTAGTTACTCCATCATGGCCAGAAGCTGGAACCTCTCCTTTATTTTTTCATCCTTGGTTTCTGTTGTCAGCTTTATAATTCCACCCTCTTCTCAAATGTTCTTTAGGGTGTTAGCTTTGGCCTTCTCCTTGTTTGATTCACTCTCTAGGATGATCTCATCTGCTCCATGGCTTCAATTATCATTAATATGTTAAGGACCCCTTAAATCTGTATCTTCTGCCAAGCTTCTCTTCCTTACGATTCTGAATATTATATTCAATTGCCTATTGGACCTTCCCAATTAGAAGGATTAAGACATTGTCAAGTCAATGTTCAAAACTGAATTCATCATCTCTCTCCATGATGGCCTTTCTTTCCTATCGCATGAACAGACGCACTGTCCACCAAGCACTCAAACCAGAAATCTGGGGTTTATCCTAGCCACCTCCTTCTCTCTAATCCTTTATATCTGATGAGTTACCACGTCTCAGAGATTCTACCTCTTAAATGTTTCTCAAAACCATTTCAGGGGTGCCTGGGTGGCTCAGTGGGTTAAAGCCTCTGCCTTCAGCTCAGGTCATGATCTCAGGGTCCTGGGATTGAGCCCCGCATCAGGCTCCCTGCTCAGCAGGGAGCCTGTTTCCTCCTCTCTCTGCCTGCCTCTCTGCCTACTTGTGATCTCTCTCTCTCTCTCTGTGTCAAATGAATAAATTAAAAAAATCTTTTAAAAACAAAACAAAACAAAAAAACCATTTCCTTCTCTCTAGCCTTGCTGCGCTCTTAAACCACATCCTCCTAATTTCTTCCATACGTCACTGCAAAATTCTCGTAAGAGCTAATTTTTATACAACATTCACTATGCCAAGCACCGTTCTAAGCACTTGGGTGTACATTGATTCTTAAACCTTATAAGAACTGTATAGAGTAAATACTATTATTATTACAGAAGGAAAAACTGGGGCAAGGAGAGAACTTCCCCACAGGTTATACAGTTATCAAGTGACAGAGCTGGGATTTAAATACAAGCAATCTAGGGACTCCCGGGTGGCTTAGTCAGGTAAGCATCTGACTCTTGATTTTGGCTTTAGGTCATGATCTCAGTGTTGTGAGATGGAGCCCTGTGTCAGGCTCCATGCTAAGTGGAGTCTACTTCTCTCTCTTTTCCTCTGCCGCTCCCCATGCACTGTTTTTGTCTCTTTCTTATAAATAAATAAATAAATAAATAAATAAATAAATAAATAAATAAATCTTTAGATATAATCTGTCTACCCTCAGAGTCTTTGGTTTAACCATTGGTCTATATTATTTCTCACACTGATTTCTTACCTCCATATCGAAAATGTATCAGAAATCCACACTGACTTTTCTCAAATGGGAATTTGATCATTTCTTTCCTCTAATTAATATCTTTCATTATATCACCTCTTCAAGGTACAAGCCACACACTAAATTCTTTATGTATTTTACTTTTATCTAAGAGCAAGAACATCTTCCCTTTCTGTGCATTTTTTCTTCCCTATAGTTAGTTAACCTCTTTTCGTTATAAAGTCTTTTTTTGGGGGAAATATTTCCTCACATCTTTTCCCTTACCTACATCTGGATTTCAAGCTCACACTTCATGTTCCCTTAACACTGTAGTTTTCTTGATCTCTTACTATTTATCTCACTATTTAAATCACCTGCTAGATTCCGAGTTCTCTAAAGGCAGGGACAAGGTCTTTCCCCCCTACCCTGTGTTCTGTTCCCAATGCTAGCAGAGCATCTGACACAGTCTGAGTGTCCATTACCTATTTTTTAAAAAGATTTTATTTATTTGAGAGAGAGAGAGAGCATGCATGAGCACACAAGCCAGTGGGTGGTCAGGAGGGAGAGGCAGACTCCCATGGAGCAGAAAGCCCAATGCAGGGCTTGGTCCCAGGACCCTGGGATCATGACCTGATCTAAAGGCAGAGACGCTTAACTGACTGAGCCACCCAGCTACCCTCCATTACATAGTTGAATGGATAACTGAGCGAGCACAAAAATGCATAAAACCAGCTGTCCTAACTCAAACTTCTCTAATGACTTTAATGTTGCCACAAGAGAAGCCCTAGAAACAGTAAAAGGAGACTGCTTTCAATGAAAATGATGAATCATCCACAGATGAGTTGCTTTTAGATTTGAAAATGCCAGCCTCCTGACCTTCAGTGTATTTGAATGGTGTTGCATCATTACTTCTTCACAGAAAACCATTTGTAGTGACAGAAAACTTAGAAGTAACAATTAGGTTTTCCAGCAGCAAATCATCTTTAAACATGGAGGATCAGAGGCGATGACAGAGGTGGTTCGAAAGCCAAAGGCTACATGATGATTTCTGTTTCCAGAGAGATTTGGGAAGCCACCACTGAAGTATTTCTAGTAATGTGTGCGTTATCGATCTTCATCTGTCTTAAAAAGATTTTAAGGGGCACCTGGGTGGCTCAGTGGGTTAAAGCCTCTGCCTTCGGCTCATGTCATGATCCCAGGGTCCTGGGTTTGAGCCCCACATCAGACTCCCTGCTCGCCAGGAAGCCTGCTTCTCTCTCTCTCCCACTCCACCTGCTTGTGTTCCCTCTTTTGCTGTGTCTCTCTGTCAAATAAATAAATAAAATCTTAAAATAAAAAAAGATTTTAAAACCCTGGTGTAGAATTCTAAGTCATGGTCTAACTAACTAGCCAGCCTTCGATAAAAGTTAAATCACTATGATTTAGTTATACAACTTCTCTCTTCTACGTGACAACCCGCCCACACCCCTCCATGCCATCTCACCACTCCAGCCCTGTGAGCCTAGCATCTTCCTCTGTCTTGATCTGTGTATCTAGGAAAGCTCAGAAATTCATCTGGCTAAGAAACTCATAAGGTTTTAAATTAAACATTATATTTTTTTGTCTTAGAAGATGAAAGAAGATTCAGGACTATAAATTTTATCTGGACATATTGTTTTTTTAAAGGGAAATCGAGCCAGCAGGTAACAAAAATAACTTTGCCTCTGCTTACCTCTCCTGCATACCTACATTCCTTTCCCACACTTCCTTTGTTTTTGGTGAAGAAACATGGAAGAACAAAGATATCTGCTAGGAAACTGATGAATCATCTTTCTTCCTTTTTTTTTTTCACAGTGGTATCTATTCCCAACAATTTCCTACAATTAATAATAATAATAATAATAATAATAATAATTTGTTATTAGTACTCATCTTGTGATCTTCAGGCTGTGGCACCAACTGCATAGGGAGATAAATAGATTTGGTTTCTGAAATTCTATAGATCAGTGGAATTTATTGACAAAGCTCGTTTCCCCCTGAGAATCTTGGTCACCTCTACTCTGTCTCCACTAATTAGAGACAAGGAAGTTGTCCACTGCTCTCGAAAGCATTGGCGCAATAGGCTTTCCCCCTGTTTTTGGACCCAGAGAAATAGTGCAGAGAATATACTGCTTGGCAATGTGTCTGACTTCTGTACTTTCTCCTCCTTTCCTAAGAATGTGTGTGATAATGAGATGACCACAGGTATGACACTTCAAATAATAATAATCATAAACCTTGTCCAACAAAGGAGAATGAAGGGTGACATTTTACTATCCCTTTATGTTAAGATTCCATAAACATAGTTTTCCTTAACGTTAAAGCGGATATCTCCACCATTACAGTAAAAATATTTGTGGCATTTTGAGTTTATAGAGAGCCTAATGAATAAACACAGCTAAGTAAAAATACGCCCTTGTTTTTGACACGGGACAAGGAGTTATTTTACAAGATGAGAAGGTAGATCTCCTGTAGGATTTGTTTGCTTGTTTGTTTTTGTATAATTATTATCTCAGAGAATATACTTACTAGCTTTAATAAAGAGACAGTGGTTCTATCAGAGGTTTTTCACTCTTGATTTGTCTCGTTCAAGGAACTCTCCCTTGTAGCAATGGAAACTGGGCTCATTTTCAGAAAATTGCTCAGGATTCTCTCCTCTCTGCTCCAAGGAGAAAGAACCAACTCTTATCTAGTACTTTTCTTTCTTTCTTTCTTTCTTTTTAGTGTATTTATATTTTATTTTCAGAGCTGCTGTGAGCGATTCAGAGCTACTTTTGGTCAGCAATTCTAAAACCAAACAGAACCCAGCATCTAGAATTCATGCATACGATACCATATTTTAAATAATTGTGTGCGTGCGTGTGTGTGTGTGTGTGTGTCTGCTAAACAGAGGAGATCTTGCTCGCGGTGAGAAGTGTGAACATGGACGTACATGTGTGCAGCTGGAAGTCAGGGGGCCTGAGTGTTCATGGCAGCTCTGTCCCTTTTTTGTGTGACTCTGAGGTAAACTCTTACATTCCAGGTCATGCAGTGTCTGTTCTCTAAAGCGAGGGGATTGGACACCTACTTCCCTTCTAGCTCCCGACTTCTATCCATAACCCGTCACACACGGCCCTTGTAAAATGTTGGCATAGGATATGTTTAGGGCACAGGTATCATGTGATATGCCCAAAGTATATAACATAGAAACTTAATATGTCTTAAGTCATGCTCAGTATGTTGCATTAAATCCTTAAAACAAAGTTTATCTAGACTCACCTTACTCCTTCTATTTGAACCCATAATTATAGGATTCTAAGCCATGGAGTTAACTTACTCCCAGCCCTCATTTTGGTCACAAGGTGTAATCTAATCCTCTCAAACTGCGGAATACTAAAAATCACACGAAGGCTGAAAAATGCCAAAACAAACATGTTTTTAACAGATTCAGGGAAAGCAGAAATGAAGTGGTGTTTTCCCCAGGAAATTGTCTGCACTGTCCAAAGCCAGTTACAGCAGGTTTTTCTGGCCTGGCCTTTTGACCATCAGCATGGAACCGCTTCACTCAACAGAGAATTCCAAAGTGGCTGGGAGACAGGCAGCGATTCCCAAGGTCCTGACTGCCGAGGGTTCAAGCCTCTTCCCCTCTGAGGAGTCTCTCGGGTGATGTTTCCTCATGGACTTGGCTGATTTAAAATCTGCTGTTTTAACAACCACACCTCTCCTCCCCAGGGTCAAGTGCCTGGTTGGAAGAAGAGAAGACCTAGGTAATCGATTTTATTCCCTGGTTCATTCCCACTTCAGGTTGGTCAGTGAGTTAGAAGTGATTCGGTGCCGAAATATCCATGGATGTTTGTATAGGAGGTTATCATTCACACAATGAACAAACCGCAACCAGAAGATCTTTCTCCATGTGCTCGCGTGGGCATGGAACACATAAGTTCTTCTAAGTGTTGGCAGAGGAGATTTAAAAATGCATATATTTGGGAAAATATTTTGTAAGAGAAATACATTTGAAGAAAAACATAAAGATAAAAATGCAACTATAAAGCAAAATTCAACCACAAAGGCCTGGTCCTGCATGTGCTTCATTGATTCTGCAGGTAATCCAGAGTACATTTTAAAATGCTGCTTTGGGGGCTCCTGGGAATTTACCTTTTTCCCAACTGTTCCACATAAAAGGTGTCCCAAAGAGATTCAGATAATTGAATGAGTGAATAATTATTCAAACTACTGGTTGAATGAATGAATTCTCTAGCAGCTGATGATAATGGTGTTCCCCTTCCAGAGTATGCCTACCTAGGTAGGAGTCCTTTTCCTGTGAATGCTAGAATTCTCCCAAAAAGAGAATTAGGAGATACAATTTGCAGGCAATTTGATTTGTTCTTGCTGTTTGGGATACAGAAACCAGGCAAAGTCAAGCAAGCTATTCAGTTTCCTTCTGCTAACAGAAGCGGGGAAGGTGATGAATTGAGGCCATATGAGGCCTTCTTTGAAAGCACGAAAAATCTGAGTGAAGAGGGAAACTGAAGAACTCAGACTTATACTAAAGGTGATTCAATTATTTCAATATAGTTAAGTATCATTGGAAATCTAATTAAGCAGCCTGGGCGTCGACTGTGAGCTTAAGGGACAAAGCACGTGTATAGACCAGTCCCACTTTGGGTTTGTGTTCCCTCCTTTTCTTTGACATCACTATCAAGACATTATTCCAGGGGTGCCTGGGTGGCTCAGTCAGTTAAGGGTCTGCCTCCGGCTCAGGTCATAATCCCGGGTCCTGGGATAAGTCCCACATCAGGTTCCCTGCTCAGTGGGGAGTCTGTTTCTCCCTCTCCATCTCCCTCTGTCCCAACCCCACCTCTTATGCTCCCATTCTCTCTCTCTCTCTCTCAAATAAATAAATAAAATCTTAACAAAAAAAGACATCATTCCACTCTAAGTTGGACAGCTAAGCCACATGAGAGCCTGCAGTTTTTAATCTTTTTTTAAGATTTTATTTATTTATTTGATAGATTACAAGTAGGCAGAGAGGCAGGCAGAGAGAGAGGAGGAAGCAGGCTCCCCGCCTAGCAGGGAGCCCAATGTGGGACTCGATCCCAGGACCCTGAGATCATGACCTGAGCCAAAGGCAGAGGCTTTAACCCACTGAACCACCCAGACGCCCCCTGCAGTTTTTGATCTTATAATTCTAGAACACTAATGGTAAAATCCTTAGAAAATATACACAGACACTGTGATTGAGACACAATTTTGAGCACAGAAACCTGCGCTTCTACTTTCTTTCTTTCTTTTTTAGTTTTGCTGCCCGTTCTTTTGCATTATCAACTGTATAAATCAACACACATTGTACTTGCCAAATAGGAAGTTATCAAGACAGACGCTGCCTTTCCCATTTGTTTCAGAATACCCATTCAGTCTTAGGTCCCCTAAACTGGCCAGGCAGGCTTTCTCCTGGCAGGCTTAACAGAACTTTCAGTATCCCTGTCCCTTGTGACTCTCTCAGAATTTCCACTCCCAGGAAGGAAGGAAATAACCACACTCTTTGCAAAAGATTAAGATGCCCATTTTACTATGTAAAATCTGTCTCTGTGCCACAGTCATCATTGTAGTAGAAGTATATACCAACAATAACCATCTCTTCTTTGTTTCATCAATGGAACTGAAATTGATGAGTATGGGGAAGGCATTGCAGAAAAAAAAACTAGGTTTATAGAGGAGATTACTGGGGGGGGGTTATTTTAATTCTCTCCCAATTTTAGTAAGGAGATAAGCAATCATTGTCTTACACATTAAATGTCATAACATTTTCATTTCATTGGTTTTTGATCAATATTTCGTGTTGCTGAGGACAGGGGTTGCTAGGAGGCAGAATCAGTTCTCTGTTGGCCAAGAACTGGTTGAAAAGGGGCTCAGCCTTGATGTGGGTTGATTCATTTTTTGAGTCTGAAGTTAAATTGCCTTTTTCGTACCTTGAAAAAAATTGCCGACTTAAGGGGACTGATGTAGTGTCATTACTATTCACATGCTTAAGATAAATGGTTAAAAATCTGAAATCGTGGTTGGGAGCCACCTGTGCTGACATTGTATACAAGAAGGAGCTGGACATAGTCTGTATATTTAAGTGAAAAGGAGATCAAATTTCTCTAGAATAGAACCAAACTGAATTGCCCACAGCCCCGTTTTGGTAACTAAAGAACAGATGTCTTCTGTTATTAGTTTTGTCACATAGTTAATATTCCTAATAAGTGGAGGGTGTTTTGGAAGCTCCTTTCAGATCAGGGCAATGGACAGCTCTCTATCTCTTGCTGCTAATGATCAGCCTCTAAAATTTCAGGGTAAGGAAAGATGGTAAATCCATGCATGGCATATATAATGTATACAACCATGTGGAAGATGGACTCCATAAATTATTCCAGGGAAATGACCCCATCTTTCCACACCGATCCATGTCCTGGTGATTATACAGCAGATCTCTTCAAGTAATATCATAATCAAGTGCTAATCTTTGCAGATAAATATGGTCCCACCAATCTCAATGGCAGAATGGCCACACAATGAACTAATCTCTGATAAAAGGTGAACTTTAGGAGATAAATTCTCACCACCCAAACTGGACCCAACTTCACAGAATGATAGGCCTTTTTGGAAGGATGTATGGTGGTTGATTAAATTTTATGCAGTTCGAAATTTTATAGGAAATTAATTGGGACAGAGTGAAAGCATATTCATGGCTCAAAAGAAAGTTTCCTCCTATTTAAAAACAAAAACCAGAGCAAGGACACTATTGATAAACCTATCTTAAGTGGTAGAGTTTCATGTTGGGGGGGCGGTGTGAATGTATAATGATACCACTCCTGATTTTATGTATTTGTTCCGCAGCTTAAAAATATAGCATAAAAAGCATTTACTATGGTGAGCATATTAAACAATTACAGTTGCTTCATCAGATAGTCAAAAGAACAGATTGTTCCCTCTTCTTCCTGGAGAGTTATGTGCCTTTATTCTCAGTGATTCTAAGAAGTTAGAAAAAAAGAGTCAAATCCAGTTTGAGGAAGGTAGATGTACTCAAACAGAACAATTGCCTTGGAATTAGTTATCATTGGCTCCTACAGGTTTAAAAAGGCCAGCCCTCAAAACCACGAGCAAGAGAGCAGTCTATTTAATCTAATTTAGATTTAAGGAAAAGCAGGAAACCAGTAGGTTTCAGACATGTAGGAGTCTTAACAATTTTACCAAGGCTGAGCTTAAACAATATATGATTATATTGTCATCACAGTCAATACCAACAGAACTTCAAAAGCCACCAATTTACTCCCTAAGACTTTTCTATGATCAATTAAACGAGACCCAATTAGCAAGTGATAGTGCACTTTTACAAATATACCTTGAATGGGTTTTGTAAGTTGTATTAACTAAATGAATTGTTGCTAAATTGCTCAGGTACTTGAGTTTGAAAATTGTCGGGCGTGGGGCGGGGGGAGATGGAGAAGAAAGACATGAGCCCTATAATTCCACACACTGAGAATAGGCATGGAGGGCATATGATAACCAGTGCTGGTTAGGGAAGGGTTCATAGATTTATGTCCCTCTTTGGTGAACCACAGAAAAGAACAGTGACATTGTGTTATGTAAACTATAGTGGCTTCAACCAGGAAGTCAACACAATTCATAGAAAGGGTTCTCAGATTTCAAGTCTCACTGAATAGCTCCATGATTGGCAATCAAGAATTCGGCAGGAATACCACTAACCTTGCCAGAGGAGGGACACACAGCTACATTCTGAGGCCAAAGACCTAGTTCTGCCATGAAAATGCCTCATGTAGTGATTAAAGCATGATTTTTAGAGTCACCAGGCTTAGGTTCAAATGTCAACTCTATGTCTATTAAGTAGAGTGGTTTTGGTCAAGTCACCAAAGCTTCCTGATCTTCCATTTCTGTATTTGTTAAATGAGGATAGTCACAGTTCCTGACTCACAGCGTTACGATGAGGACTGAATGAGATGTGAAAAGCACTGAGCACAGAATAATGTGTACTCAGTAATCTGTAGCTGTTATGATTCTTGCTCCCAAGATTCCTGGAATAAAATGTGGCTGGTTTAAGGAGAAAAAAAAAAAGTAAGAGGAAACGTCTCGTTCTGTGGAATGGAAAAAAAAATTGAGATTTTAGCCCATGATGATTCATTGACCACCAGGGAACCGCTTACGACTTATCTGTCTGTTGGAAATGAAAATCATGTCTGTCTTCTTAACCCAACACATTGCAATTGGGACAAGCTGGTGTGAAAGGAGGAACTGTGTCTTCAGGGTAGAGAGTCTTCCCTCTATTTAAGATAAGTCTCAGAAGGTAGATCCATTTAACAGTCAATTTTACCACTTAAATGCCAGCTATCAAAATAAGTATCTCAACCGAAATAAAAACATTTAATGTAGGGACATTCTCATCATCATTTTTAAAGCCACTCATATAACATGTTAGGAGTTATCCTGGCCATAGTTTACTTGTGAAGCAGAGAAAATATTCCCGACTTAGTTTAAGTTTACTTGTTTTTGTGATCCATTCTTCATTGATGTATTCATTTTTTAATACTGCTTGGTTAAACATGTAAGTGAATACAACTCAAAAAAAAAAAGTCTGTGGATTTCTGGTCATGGATATATCATCAAAATCCTTTCCAAAGTGAGGGTTGAAATGGCCATCTGATTTAAAAGAAGAGGAGTTTGAGCTGCCTCTAGGCCTGTCTTTGGATAACAAGCCCCAAGTTTTATATTCAGCTGTTGATGTATTTGTGAAAGAGGGCTGCTGTAGTAATTTCTTTTCCCTTTAATCTCCATTCCACCCCTGGTTCCCCACATTGTAAAATGAAGCGCGCATTGTACAAATAAATGATCAGTTCACGTTGAGATCCCAGTTCCAAAGAAAGCTGCCTGAGCCAGCTGTCTTTATGGGAAGTATAGAACCAAGATCCATATGTAATTTTTTGTGAAACCTGAAGATTCTCTGTGAATTGACATTTCATTTTCAGACACAAAGCATTTTTTGTATGATCATTATAACTGGTACAGTAAAGAAGACCTGAAGAAGATTCTCCTAGAAAATGTCAAGAGGATCATAGAAAGTGAAGAAAGCCAAGAGTAAACCCGAGGGAGTTCCTCCCAGAAGAATCACATCTACAGGAGAGGTTCATTTTGAAGTAAACAGTCTGACATATGGGTTTTCAGAATGAATAGAAAAGAGACCAAACTGGAGTATATTCGTGGAAAGATGTGGCACATCGTACGTACAGAGCATCCCCCAAAATATGGTGAAACTCTTATCCGGCATGAAGATGACTCTGAGCTGGTTTGGCTGTGGCCCTTATGCAGTAAATCCATGCTAAATTCACGAAACCCTTTACAAAATAATTACAGAAGGCACAGATCATTCTTTTCGATCTTATCAATTTAGAACTTTGATCTATGTGATTATGAAATGCTGTTCCATGACATACTATAGCATGATCTTTTGTACTCTAGCTGAGGGTTAAATATTTTCCAAATCATATTTAAAGGCAAGTGGAAATACATGATTGGAGATTCTGAAGATAGACGTTTCTCTCATTGAAACACATGAGTGACACACCCCTTAGATTTGGACAAGACTAGCCAGCCACTGTGCCAACATCATGCTTTAGAGAACCCCATTTTGTCCTTGGTCTGGACGCACCATGGAGCTAAGGATGAGTAAAGTGATAGGCTCCCTGGTAACTGTGCTTCTCTTCTAGACTCTATTCCTGGTGTCCAGAACCATGGGATTTCCTGGCCAGATAGGCTCCTAAGGTCAATCCTCCTGAGGCCATCACTGATTTGTATACCACTGGGCCCAAGGAGTACACAATTTGGGAAGGCAAAAGGTGGTGGGGTTTATTCAAGGATCTTACCACCTCATGGGTGAATATCTACATATGTGCCTGCAAGTTCCTTCATGGTTTTGGTCAGAACCTGAAGCAGTGATAGGGACTGGCACTTTCCACTCTTCATGTGCCAACCAGGAACCTCAAAGACTCTGAAAATTCCAAATTCAAACTTGGATCTCCAAGGCTTAAAGGAGCTGTATTTGTCAAGAGAGTTGAATAGAAAATATTTCATTTATTCATTTTTTAGGTTTGTTTATTGTTTAAATAGTGAGACAAATGGTCTGTAGCTCTCTATTTTAACTCCTGCCCTGTATCCTACAAATGTTAAATAACTGTCTTAAGCTGCTTGTTTGTATTTGTCTTTGATCCAAAATCATTGGTTGTTGGTGCATTCAGAGGAATGCTAGACCAACCTGAAGACTGAGAGGGGTGAGGACAAGCCACATGCCAAAGTTTCCTATTGGTATCTCTCACGTGAAACACAAGAGAAAGGACAACTTGTCCTTTGAGGATGCTTCTAGTAACTGGGGCAGCAATATTGTCCAGTCCTGTGTCTCTAACTCAGTATGTCTATGGAATGTAAGACTATCTCTTGATGATAGGAATCAAATAAATTTACATTTTTTCATCTCATCCCTGAAAACCAGAGAACGGCATTTTTGCTGGGACAGTAGTCACTAATTTAGTGCCAATGATCATGAGAGCTAGTTGGTGTTGCAGGTGGCTGAAAATACCTTAAAGAGTGTAGAGGATGTTTCCCCGGACTTTTTGTACTGTACCTAAACATTTCAAAATGCACTTTATATATGAGGTTAGACATTAACCTACCTTTCTCCTATAAGGGTCTTGAAATCTGCATGTATGACAATAATTATCCTTGAAGTCACCTTCTGAAATGAAGCAATGGAGTCCCAGGATGCGTTCTAACAATACCAATGAGTGGTGTTTCCTTTGAGCAATACATACTGTCTTCAGGTTTGCTCTGGCTGAGAAAGATTTAACTGGCTTGCTTGCTTCTCTCGGCGTGTTTTCAGTTTGTAAGTGAAAGGAGCAGCAGTGAACTTGCCTGAACATCTATTAATATTTTCAAAACACAGGACCTCCGTTCTTGCTTTTTATCACATTGTCAATGCACATGTGGTACACTCCAGACGGATACTGTTTATGAGACACGTGACTTGTCCTGCTCCCTGTGCAGCCCCGTGGAAGAGTGAGCATTAATTTGATAGCGTAAGGAATAGAATCAATACTAGCATTGGAAATCTTCCCATCACTTTGCTTGTATTGGATAGAGCAGATCGGTTAGTTGCTCATGAAATCACAACGCATGCATGTCCTCTCTCACATCACTCCGAGCGTCAATGGCAGAGTGCAGCAAGCGAGCAAATGACTCTCCAGCAATCAAGGTAATGACATGAACACCTCAGATTCGCTTTTGTGTCAAGGAACAAAATCTGAATTTTGTGTTTATTGACTTGTCAAAAGTGAGATTATTTTCTTCTCCTTTGCCCAAGTGGAGAGGAGTTCTTATCTTGATTTGTCTGTTTGGCCCCAAAAGATAGCTTTTTTTCAATCCCAGTATAATTAGTATACAGTGTTATATTAGTTTCAGGTAGACAATATAGTGGTTCAACAATTCTATACCTTACTCAGTGTTCGTCACAGTAAGTGTTCTCTGCATATCCTTCCCTGAGTTCACTCATCTCCCTCCACCATCTCGCTCTGGGAAACTACCAGTGTGTTCTCTATATAGAAGAATCTGGTTTTTTGTTTGTCTTTTTTTTCTTTGTTTGTTTTGTTTCTTAAATTCCACATATGAGTGAAATCATATGCTAGTTCTCTTTCTCTGATTTATTTCACTTAACATTATACCCTCTAGACCCCTCCACGTTATTGCAAATGACAAGATTTCACTATTTTTTATGATTGAGTAATATTCTATTGTGTGTGTATGTGTATATATATACACACACATATATATGTATATAATCTCACATCTTCTTTAAGAGAGCTAAGTTTTGATAAATAGAGGTTCTGCCAAAATTCAGTCCCATATATAAGATGAATTGGAAAATTATTTTCACAGAAATCTTCTTAAGGGGAATCACTGAAGTGTTTAAAGGCTTTAAAAAAATAAGCAAAGTACAGATGAATGTGTTTTACTTTTTTTTCTGTCTCAACTAAACTAACTTTCAGCTCTGTAAAGAAAGTATTTGTTTGCCTTCTGTGTTTGAAACTTTGAAAAATGCTTGCTAAATGTCTCTTGGCTAAATCAGTAGAGGCTGATCATCAACACCAGATCCTGGCAAACATTTTCCTTAGGGGAGCCTGGGAGGCTCAGTCAGTTAAGCCTCAGACTCTTGGTTTTTGGCTCAGGTCACCATATCACAGTCATGGGACCAAGCCCCACCTCAGGCTCTGCCCTCAGGGCAGAGTGGGCTTCACATTCTCTCTCCCTTTCTCCCTGTCTCTCGAATAAATAAATAAAATCTTTAAAAAAAAATTTTATTCGGGCGCCTGGGTGGCTCAGTGGGTTAAAGCCTCTGCTTTCGGCTCAGGTCATGATCTCAGCGTCCTGGGATCGAGGCCCGCATCGGCCTCTCTGCTCCACAGGGAGCCTGCTTCCTCCTCTTCCTGTCTCTCTGCCTGCCTCTCTGCCTACTTGTGATCTCTCTCTCTGTGTCAAATAAATAAATAAAATCTTTAAAAAATAAATAAATAAAAAATAAATAAATATTTTTTCCTTAAAGGGCCCAATAGTAAGTATCTTAGGTTTTGTGGGCCACAACCTTTCAATTCTATAATACTAGCTCAAAAGCGGCCATCAGTCATACATAAACATTGTGTAAACAAATATGGCTGTGCTTCAGTAAAATGTTTACATAGCAGGCTATTTGGCCTATAGACCATAGTTTGGAGACCCCCAATCGATACATACATAAAAATATATACATACAATCTCACTGTCATAAATTTGATCAAGAGGTTTTTAGAATAGCACCCTGAAAAGCCTATATCATCTTCAATATTGCCCACTTAAGGACATTCCTTTGAAGGACATAGACGGTTTTAAAATGCGTTATATCTAAAACATATAGTCTCATAAGGATAACTACAATGCAGAAAACAACACATTTTTTCTATAAAATGTTAATTATAATTCATGTGTACCCCATTCTAGGTTCTGTGAGTAGAACGAGTATGCAAGTTTCCCTATAAATCACATGTTTACTCAGAACAATTGTCCTTTGAAATGGTTTATGATCTCTAGGACTTAAGAGATCAGTTTGCATGGGTGTCATCTAGATTACTTCTATTTGCTAATGGAACACAAAGAGCTTTTTATATGGAAATTGGTTTTATCCCTTTATGAACCTCAAAGGGAGGACATCAATACCAAATTCCATTTCCTTTTTTAGATACCTACTCACAAATGGGCTTCTTAGCCCTCCTGCATGAGTAGCTTTGCTAAAGAAATTCCAGTGTGAGACTTAAGTAATTGGAGGCCAAAGGACATTTCAGTGCCATCTGCTTAAGAAATGAAATCCTGGGGCACCTGGGTGGCTCAGTTGGTTAGTATGTGACTCTTGATTTCGGCTGAGGTTGTGATGTCAGAGTTCTGAGATTGAGCCCCTCATTGGGCTCCATGTTGGGTGTGGAGCCTGCTTAAGATTCTCTCCCTCTGCCTCTGTGCTTCCCTCCAACCTGTGCTCATGTGCTCTCATTCTTTCTAACAATCAATCAGTCAATTAATCAATAAAGGGAAAAAAAGAAATGAAGTTCTTCAGTTGAAAGGAAGTTTGTCAATGAAGCAGGTTTAAGAGGTAATCAATTGGCAGTGACATTGGCTTCAAAGCAGAATCATGAATCCCAGTTAATTATGCCATCTTCTCTTCCAGAGCAAAACTTAAATCTATGTAACTCAGAAAACAGGTGCTTATCCCAATAAACTTTTTTCAGATTATAATTGTATGTCTCTCAAGCTTTCTACATATAACTATAGTAAATATCTTCCCAGTGTGAGAGAACAGAGATCTATCTCTAACCAAAGAAATAGTTCGATCTACCTCCCCATGTCACAGCTCAGTATAGCTTAGAAAACTGAGAAGTGGACCTCAGGTTACGTTAGAATTTAAAGATTTTATTTATTCATTTGACACACAGAGAGAGAGATTACAAGTAGGCAGAGAGGCAGGCAGAGAGAGAGGAGAGAGGAGGAAGCAGGCTCCCTGCTGAGCAGAGAGCCCTATGTGGGCCTCGATCCCAGGACCCTGGGACCATGACCTGAGCCGAAGGCAGCGGCTTTAACCCACTGAGCCACCCAGGCGCCCAGGTTACGTTAGAATTTAAAAAAAAAAAAACAAAAAAAATCAGTTCCACATGAATATTGGGAACCCAGCTATCATTCCTCATTAATTTACTGATTTTAATAAATCCTCTAAAGTAACTTGAGCCTCAGACACTTATTGATATGTTACTAGTCACCGTAATTAATTCAGGAATTTATTTATGTCTTGCCAAGAAGAAAGTTTAGGGAGCTGAGTATGCTAATTTACCCCTTTACAGTTCTTGAAATAATGGTGCATTTCAAAGGTCTTTTCTCAGAGTGGAAAATTAAGATGTGATAACAGAGACAAATAGGAGGAGAGAGGGAGAGAGAGAGAGAGAGAGAGAGAGAGAGAGAGAGAGAGAGAGAGAGAATGGGAGAGGAAATAAAGTGGGAAGGCCAAAACTCTCTTCCTTTTCTTTTTTCCCCTTAGCTGGGCTCTGAGGTATCCATAAATTGCCCTATTCCTTTCTTCATCTGAACTTTAAAGGTTGACCTTACAGAGGTGGAGAATTAGACACCACCAGGAATCAAGGAATAAATTGGATGGTGTCTGGGTGGTGTACACATACTTAAAAGGAACATGTCACAATAGGGAGAAAATAAAGAGCTTTCTTATAGGCATTTCTATTTTAAAATAACGCCTCACTGCACCATATGATGAAAGATCTTCAGAGCACATAAAGTTAGTCATAATGGAAACTCCTTAATTGAATGGCATGGAAAATGGCCCCGGGGGTTGCTAGAGAAGAGACAGGGTAATCACATGCTATCAGAACTACATTACTGTCAACTTCTCTAAAATCCAGGATTCCACGCCGACTTTAACTCTCATAAACCACGCTTGAAAACATACTCAAGAATTAACACAAATCATCTCATGGAAATAAAAATGTACCCCTCCTAGAAGTAATCAGGAGTACCATCTTTGCAAGACAAAGGGGTTTTTTTGTTTCTCATTTCTTTTAAGTAGTCAGTTCCTTTGGGGGAAGGTGGGTATGGACATGGAATCCATACAAAAAGAATATATGCAAATTTATTTTGTAAAATAGATGCAAATGTAATAAACAGTCCCTGTAGGATGATGGGAATGTCAGACTTTTGAATTCACAGCTACCAGAGATGCAGAAGTTTAAATATATATAAAAATAAATTATAATATATAAAATATTTATAATATGGTCATATTATTTATTATATATTTTATATATTATATTTTATATATGATTTTATATTTATAGTAAATGTATTTGTATTTTATTTATTATATAATAATATATATTTTTTACATATAACATATATATATATATTTAAGACACGCACACAGAGCCACAACCACATATACCTTAGCACGTAGACTAAAGAGAACAGAGCATTCTAACTTGTATATCTGAAGAGAGATGTATGATGCCTGTTGAGAAGCAACTGCATCCTTAGAAAACTTGACATTACATAACACGTATTACCCTTATTATTTCAATAGTGAAATGTTGCAATATATTGACTCACTCTACTAACAAGGAGAGCCCTATATACTGAGTCCCAAGGACAATTTAAAGCAGAGACTTGGTCCTCCATGACACTGTACCGGTCCTCGGGCCTCTCTGTTTTGCATAAATAGACTGGAGTGACATAAATAATGAGCAGCTGCTCTTCATTGTCATTATGACCAGAAAGATTTTTAAAGAGCAAGTGCCAAAGAAAAGCAAAGGTTTTGCGTATTGTGTATTGTGTCTGCAATGATGGCGGAGTCTTTCGTTGGTTTTTAAGGTGTGTTCCCTGTACCACAAGTGGGAAGCATTGTCTCAAATGAGCGTGTATGTGTGGGGGGCCAGGGATGGGTTTATAATAATTATGAAGGCATTTGAAGAAGGCTTTCAAAATTGTCAGCCCAGAAATCGTGACCTTTGTGTTTGCTTGGTCATAAAATATAAAACCAATAAATGCTAATCTAACAATTCACCAGCTGTTTGAATCTCACTGCATTCTGACTATCACAATGGCTTTTAGTATCTGCTGAAGAGATGACTAAATATTTATCTAGATGAGTCCATGGCTAATTCAGCAATTGATGATTCACTACCATTAGATGCAGCAGAGTACTCAGGAGTTTGGTCTGTGGGGTGAGATACACCCCTACAATGCGTCTTATCCCTGTGTTTGAGCTTAGCTCATGGAAGACATTGAAAAGTTTTTGTTTTAACATTGAAAAAAATTTTAATATCACAATGTCTTATCTGTAAAATCATTAACAAAAATAGCCAATTCATGAAGGATTATGAGGATTAAATGTGCTAATACATGTAATGTATTTGTTGATGGTCAATACGCATTCTTTGCTGTTTAGAATACCATCACCTTCATCCTCATTACCATTCAATGGAAACAGTTTCACTTATGTACATCTCTGACTGCAAATAAATTTTCCTATATTGAGATATGATTCCTTGAGATTTCTTCCCAAATTCTAATACAGTCCTTCATGGTATCCACCCATCCAGCCAGCCAGCCAGCCAGCCAGCCAACCAGCCAGTTCTTAACATGGCTAAGTTCAGTTATTAACATGTCCCCACTATGGCTTCTCTGTTTCTGCTCTGCTCCTAGCCAACACCCAAGCTTAAATGCAGAACGTGACAAAGAAAGAGACGAGGAGAGGGGAGATAATGAGGGGAGGGGAGAGCTTCTCTTCTATTGTTCTCTTATACTGGCTAAATGTGCCCGTGTTCTTCAAATCTTCTTTAACTGGTGTGACCCTTTCAATACTCTGTTCAGTCTTTCCTGATGGTGCTATAATTTTTCTGCATCTCATTAAGAGACAGTTGCTCTGTATGGAAACAGCCTTTCCAGATATTCTGAAGTGTTTAAAAAATCATTAGGGAAGGTGGCAAAGAGTCTAATGAGAGAATAATCCATTCTAAACCCTGGTCATTGTTATTCTATCCATGAAAGTGTTTCTTTTCCACTGATTCTGTGTGTGTGTGTGTGTGTGTGTGTGTGTGTTTAACTTAAATTATTAAACTTGTTTGCTATGAAAGTTTAATGGGAACTTATACAAGGGTTTGTTTATTTGTTCATGGGGGAATTGCTTTTAATGTTAGAGGTTAGAGTTCTCAAGGTGCACAGGTGTTGAAATGCATATGTAGATAAGCAAGTGGCTGATGTGGATGAATCTGCTGAATGCTGAGCTTGGCTGATAGATGTGTGCATGTATTTAAAATAAAGACAGAGGGGTTCCTGGGTGGCTCAGTGGGTTAAAGCCTCTGCGTTCGGCTCAGGTCATGATCTCAGGGTCCTGGGATCGAGCCCCGTGTCGGGCTCTCTGCTCAGCGGGGAGCCTGCTTCCTCCTCTCTCTCTCTGCCCGCCTCTCTGCCTACTTGTGATCTGATCTCTCTCTCTCTCTTTGTCAAATAAATAAATAAAATCTTAAAAAAAAATAAAGACAGAAAACAAAGTTCCCAGATAATTTATTGGTTCAATTTAGTGGTCAAGAACATTCCAAGAATGATATGAAGGAAAATTAAAGAAACCTTAATTTCTTTACTTAAGGCAGCAAACTTTTCTTATGTCAAGTTGTTTTAAATTATTAGAATACAGCACAGCTTAGAGATATGGAAATTGGTTGATATTGAATAATTGGATTCCCATATACAGGAGAAATTATATAATGTAATACTTCCTGAATCGTTTTACATTCAACAGTTATTGCTCAGTTAAAAAGCAAAGTTTAAAAGTATTATTTATGGGGTACCTGAGTAGCTCTGTTGGTTAAGTGTCTGCCTTGGCTCAGGTCATAATCTCAGGGTCCTAGGATTGAGCCCCGGAGTTGGGCTCTCTGCTCAATGGGGAGCCTACTTCTCCCCCCCCTCTCTGCCCCTCCCCCTGCTTGTGCTGTCTCTCTCAGTCAGATAAATAAATAAATAAATAAAATATTTTAAAAATACTATTTATAATATAATATAATTTTGTTTAAAATTACTGTTAATAATTATAAATATATATGTGTATAAATATATGCTTGTGTGTTAAAAATTACAGAAGTGTACTAAACTGTTAGTTATACTTGTCTCTGAGAAGCTGTTTATAGAAGACTTTTACATTCCATACTACGTTTTTCCATAGTGTTTGAATAGTTAAGTTTATAATGAATGTATTGCTTTTGAAATGATCGCTTTGTAATCAGAAGGGGGGAAAAAGAGCTAAACGTGAAATGCATGATTAGTCTAGACTTGTAAAAAAATGATTCTTTTTTTTTTCCTTTTAACTTAGCATTTATCAAAGGAATAGTAGCCTGAATGCTGAACTATATTATTACCCACAGGCCAAACCCATTAACGGTTAAGGTACTGATACTCATCCAAAGTGGTTGACAGTAAAACGGTGCCCTGCCATCAAGAAAGAAACATACCCAAAAAGATTGTTTATGTGCAGTTTCCACATTTTGGAACTGCTTAACCATCTCAAAGCCAACTTGTCCAGGAAATAAAAAGTCACCCCAAGCCATGGACTTTCAACCTTTGAGCTCTGCCCCAGGAAATATCCCGGGCAACCGAAAGATATAAGGACACCTAGTTTCCAAGCAACTTGAGTTCCATTTAGCACGTAGCTTCATAAAGCTTAATGAGAATTGGCTATCTCCTCCACTTTGGGAGACACTAGGTTCATGGAGAACAGGGTGTTCTGGTTTTTTCTCTATGTGAATGAAGAGATCATAAAGCTGTGTCCCTCTGAGCAACTGCCTGAATCAAGCATTGAAGTTCAAAGGAAACTTCTGGTTACTACACTCTATGGTTGTATGGTTAAAGGAATAATGAGACAGATCACATAACAACTCCTTTGGAATGGTTTCATTGGTCTGAAATTCTACTGATGCCCATGCTCTGAAGACTGTCATCCATTTGAAGGATATGGCGTAGCACTGATAGTTGGCGAGATCTAGACATAGGAGCTGGACTGTCCAGATCCAAATCCTGGCCTGTGTGTGACATTGAGCAAGCTACTTGAATTCTCTGTATCCAAGTTTTCTTGTCTATCAATGGGAAGAGTAACAGTAGCTGTTTCAGGAGTTGCTATGCTGATTAAATGAACTAATATTTGTAAACACCACAGAGCCTGGAACATAATAGGAATGGTATCAGTGTTTGTTAACAACAACAAAAATACCCATCCTAACTGTTTTTAGTCAGTGCTCTGGACCCTGACAATTAGATCTATCCCTCAATTTTCAAGCAGTGCCATCTAAAAAATTCAGATGAAGATCTGTAGACATACAAATGAGGACACAGTTAAACCCTACTCAGGGAAGAAACGGAAAACACTTCAGTAGAAATACGACTGGGTTGCATAGCATGAGTGGGAGATTATTTGGCCCAGAAAAGTAAAGGAGGGGCATTTCAGTCAGAACAATAAACATACACTAACACATATAAACAGAAAATACATGTAGGGACACGTGAAATCACCCACTATACTTCAACAGAAATCTTGGAGCATAGACAAAATGGAGGTGACTAAAGCTGCTAACTTCATGATAACTTCAACGATACCTGTTGCAATTGATTATGAGGTAAGGCACAACCATGGAAGGTTTTCTTCAGTAGAAGAATGACAGAAGCAGATTGTGCTAATAAGAACTAATTATGACAGTCAGAAGCACATGAAAACTAAAAGGTGCTAGTTGGTGTGGACAGGAAGCAGGAAGTGCATGGTTCCAGGGAGATGTGAGAGACTATACTAAGACAGAGATAGGAGTGAATGCCATAAAAAGATTCTTGAGACAATTTGGAGGTGTAGCTGATAAAACGTAGTGACTGAGTCTGAGGGAAAGCAAAGGATCGAGCATAATATTCTGCTTTCTAGCTTGGGCAATTAGGAGTTGAGTGATTTCATTGGGAAGAGGGTAGGAGGGGGACAGGCAGGAAGGCAAGAATTACCTTCACTTTGGGTGTCAATCTGGGGTTGCCTAGACAACCTTATCTATTGAAGACTGAACAGCAAGAGAGAAGGGTCATCTTAAACTCAAGAGAAAGGTCAAGTGAGGAAACACAGATTCAGGAGTCACTGTACACATGGTTGATGGAAACCATAAGAAGGAATGGAATGAATCAGCAGAACGTGGGTAGAATGAGAAGAGACATGGAAGAACTTCAAGGAAAAACATCTAAGGAATGGGCAAATTTTGCTAAAGCAAACAAAAAGAAAAGCTACAGGTTAGCAGTATAGAGAGCATTTCCATTTGTTTATTTTTGCATTCATTCAATCCCTTTATTCATTCATTCAATAAATATTCATTGAGCACCCTTTGTGTCCCAAGACATGGGAATGCAGAGAGAGGAGAATCTATGTAACAGAAATAGATTGACCTCTTGTTATCATGGAGTTTTAAGTCTATTATGAAAGACCATGTAAGACTATCACAAAAAAGTCGTAACTACATTTACATTGGAAACGTTTCCATTTTTTCTAAGAGGGGAAAATATCAGTGCTATGAGAACACAGGTGGGAGGGTCAGAGAAGTCCTCCTGATGACTGAACAGAGATGTGAATAGGGACCCCCAGGTTGGGTTGCTGGAGGTGGGAACATGTTCCAGACAGGGTATGCCATAATGTGTGAGGCTCTACGCTCCTTCCTCTGACTATGAAGGAAATGGAAAACATGGATAAGCTGACCCCATTTCTCATGTCTGTCTCCAATTTCTGGGTTGTATGTAACTACAGGTCTATATTTTAATTCATGACAATTCATTCTGTGCTAAGAAGCGGAAAACACACCAGATGGGTCATTATAAAGGATCGTGTCTAGTTTTTGTACAGGTTGTCCTTGCATCTCACAGAGCAAATTCTGAAGGAAGGTCCGTGAAATCAGTATTCTCTATCCCAAAGCTGCGGGGTAGAATCCTGTGTCTCTTGTTATTAACAGCCAAGAGTAGCCACCTTCCTCAGGGAAGCTAGACAGGCACATCTGCTGGGAGGACATCAAAATTCAGACCTTCACCCAGTGTCGGCGCCAGAGATCACAGCCTCTGCCTGATGAGTTTGTCACACGGGTCTTCAGGAAGAGGCAACCGTCCACATTACAACCTGGAAACGCTTTGCACTCAGGCGACTGTAAAGAAATTCTTCCCACCAGGTGCGTAATTATGAGCCCCTCAAAATCAGGGATATTTTCCTACATCACAGAGAGTCTTTGCTTTGCAAGAAAAAGGAATAAACAACCTGCCCTTTCCAGTGGAATGAATGAAGTCCTGAAATATAGACTAGCACAAGTAAAATTACGGATAACGTATGACAAAATGCCCCGCCCCCCGAAATCTAGCATGGTGGCCATCCGAATCCGCTACAGATGTTAATGACTGATCTTGTCAATAGATGTTAATGGTTGATCTTGTCAATGCTAGGCTTTGGAAAGTCTAAGAAATCTTGTTTTGAAAACGAATTCAAAGATTGCAAGAGGCGAACACACATTAAAGATCAAAAGTAAAACAAACGAATACTATCTGGGAAAATGAAATCACAGGTATGTAATTAGCATTGACAGAGGCTGGCTCAGTTCATTTCCACAAACCACCTCAGTCCTCCACTAAAGACTTTTTAGTCACATTTTCTATCAAAATAGCAATCTGTCTTCAAGGTCATACTCATACTTTCAGGTACCCCTTTTTTAAAAACCGACTGTAGATTAACACCCTTTTCACCAAACAAAAACACATTTTTTTTTTCTCAGTGGCTGCAACTCTTTACAAAACGTGTCCCATGTTTATAACTTCCTCCTATTACACTGTGTTTTGTCTTCCTCCTCGTTACACATCATGTATTGCTCCGTGCTTCTGTTGGTTGAATAACAGTCCACAACTCTGACAAATCATTTGGTGTGCATTATAAAATTAAGGGCTGCAGACTAAGAGAGCAAATGTTAATTCCATGTCCCTCGGGACACCCTATGTCTTTGTTTTTGTTCTGATAATGTTAACTTGTTCATCATTATCAAAACTGCTGAAGACATACAATTTTTGTGGTCAGCATAGAATTCTTCCTAAACCCATCACCTGGAGATGAGCACCACAAACAGGTAGAATTTTGGAAGAATTTCATACATACACACATGGACACACATGCACACACGCACGCATGCATACACACACACACACACGCATGCACACACGCGCACGCTCGCACACACATAGATATACCACATTTGTTGTTTTAATTATAGCATGACTCAGATCCATATTCTTTTTCTGCTTATGTAAAGAATTGTGAGGACATTGTGTTTATCCACCAAACTTGGGGTCGAAGACTGGTGACATCGTTCCCTAAATATGGTTTCTGTGAGAGGCAAAGTTCTAATTCAGTCAAACCAGCTGCAAATGTGTAGATGCAGCCAATGTCTTTTTCTATCGACTACTGAAAACCTTAAAACTTTTTCAGGATTTTAGGCATTAGAGCTTGAGATTTCCAGAAGATAGGGAAAAAAAAGAAAGAAAGAAAAGAAAAGAAAAGAAAAAGAAAATCAAGCTATGTCCCTACCACAAAAACTAGAACTTAGAAGGCAGACATAATGGGCCTGAGCAGGAAAGGAAGACAAGAGGAAAGCAGCAAATTAAGAATATTGATATGCTGGTCATTTTAATTCACAGGATCTGCATAGGGGTTGGATGGAGTAAAAAGGGAAAAAGTGATTCCAGTTGACCCTTGAAAAACACAGAGGTTAGGGGTGATGACCCCCCCAACACATTCAAAAATTCATGTATTAACTTCTACTGCCCCCAAATTTATCTCCTAATAGCCTAATATTGACCTAAAACCTTACCGATAGTGTAGTTGATTAATAGATATTTTGTATGTTCTGTGTGTTATACCCTGTGTTCTTCCACTAAAGTAAGCTAGAGAAAAGAAAATGTTATTGAGATAATCCTAAGAAAGAGAAAATACAGTTATAGTTCTCTATTTTTCAAAAAAAAATTCCACAAGTAAGTGGACCTGCACAATTCAAACCTGTGTTGTTTGAAGGTCAACTATATTCTGTTTTAAACTCACAATGTTTGACTCCTAGAAAATGGCACTTCATCTTTCTTTTTCCTTTTTTTTTTTTTTAAGATTTTATTTATTTGAGACAGGGAAAGAGGGCACAAGCAGGGAGGAGGGGCAGAGGGAGAGGGAGAAGCAGGCTCCCTGCTGAACAGGGAGCCTGATGCAAGACTTGATCCCAGGACCCTGAGATCATGACCCAAACTGAAGGCAAATGCTTAGCAGACTGAGCCACCCAGGTGTCCCACTTTCTCTTTCTTTTATATTAGCTTCTCTGCAGGTAATATAGGATGTTAACAAGTTAATTTTTAGTCCGGTAAATAGATATCTATGCTCAGAGTTCAAGGAGGGTCTGTTTGCTACCAAATTAGATACTGTGATAATCATGATTACTTTTTTAGGTTATCAGACAAATAATATGTATGGTGCAAGGGAAAGAGTTGATACTCTAATATCTGTGTGTTCACATAAATAGATATTATCTTTTATTGAACATCTATGAAATAGGTCATCTGAGCCACCAGGTTATGCCCAGAACACTAGCCACATCCTGAGAGGTGTAAGTAGGCCAGAGGATGTGGTAGGACACAGAGACATTCCCAGTTACCCTTTGCGGGCAGGTGAATTCCAAGGTTCTTCTAATACCTATTCCCTCTTAACATCTCTCCATCAAGTTAAATACAGAGCATGCATAGGTTTGTTTTTCCCATAGTAGACTACAGGAGACAACAGGGGGAAGTTGTTGGGTTGGAAACTGTTAAATTTGTGCAACAGGATTAGAAATTTCACAATAAGACTTTTATATTTTCATGAACCTTTAAGTACTTCTTGTTTCCAGTAAGGCTAGAGCTGTTCTTTCTTGCTACACTTTGACACTTCCAGTATGACATAAAACCAGGAAGTGTAATTGAATCTGAAAGCAGGGTAAAATAGAAAGATGCTGACAAATGGAATAAAACTTCTGATCATGCACACAACTTCTTCCAGGCAGTTAGGCCGATGTTTGAGAGAGTTCTGATTTGATGGGATGCCATGACCTTAATAGCTGCCTTGGGATACAAGTCTTAAAATACTATGACAGCCACAGATTCTATAATACCAAGAGTTACCTGAATGTAACCCATGGACTTTGTGTACCACTCTGGTGGGGGGATGCTTATAACGTACATGCACGAGGGTAGGCCATGTATGAGAAATTTTTGTACCTTACCTCTCAGTTTTGCTGTGAACTTAAAAGTGATCTTTAAAAAAAAAAGCCTTAAAATACAATGATGTATCTTTCCATCTGTGATGGAAATTTTGACTTGGGTGAAGATATGCTTATATTTGATTTAGAGAAATTGTCTCCTGGAAGAAATAAAGCTCTTAATAATCTGGATACTGCTAGAAATGTACACAAGCATTTTTACCTTTATCTTTCACAAACTGATAATACGAAGATACATCTTAGCTAAAGTATGTGTGATCTAAGGACATTTATTTTGACCGTTGGATCCCACTGTAGAACACACATGAGCTACTGAATGACTTTAAAGTTATCCTGACAACAAGCAAGAGTTTGGTCCACATTGATAGTTTTCCTTCCCCGCTCCCAATTTACACCTGACAGTCCCAGTAAAATATTCCTCAGAAACTCCACTCTTTTTTTCTTCGATGCTGTCATTTTGGCTGGGAAGAATCCAGTGCTGACGCTCACGATAACTGAAACCTCCTTATCCAGGGACCCAGGAAGGCTATTAAAGAAAGGCCCCAAAGTGCTTCACCTGAGCAATAGAGCTCCCAAATAATACCCTATTCTCTCCAACGTGTTGCAGTCTTTCCTTGTCTTAGGATATAATTTCCTTTGGGTCTGCATGAAGTTAGGAGAGACAAGTGGCCACCAAAAATAAGAGTTTGTGTTTCTATAGCATCTGTTTATGACAGTATATATAAATAAGAAGAGGTTCCACCCCAGTATAGGACAAAGAAAAAATACATATCTTTTTATGAGTTGGCTTTCTGAAAATGCAACTAAATGAAAGAATGTGGAGGTGGAACCCAATATAAATGCAATGTCAGAACAAAAAAGAACCACCTACAAAAATCTTTCCTTAAAAAGCATCCATTCCTAAAGAAGATGCTTTGCATGTAGGCTCATACACAGATTTACTACCTACCCAAAGTAGCCTTCTGACTATGGCTTCCTTGAGGGATCATCCTTAAACCTTGAGGTTAGAAAAAAAAAAATAAGCAAGTTAGGATTCTTAGGTATTTGTTGCCTTTCTAAATATTGAACAGAAGTTGAGTGTGGTAGGGACGTGCAGTTCTGTTCCCCAGAGTTGCCCCTTTGGGGAACGCTGGGAGAATCAACATTCAGAGGTAGACAAGAAAAATCCTTAAGCAGCTCAACTTGAGGAGTGTATCAGTCATTCTGTGCATTTGCTTTTATTAGCGTCTTGAGATGGGTATTGTTTTTGTTCCGCATGTGTATGTATATGTGCATATATAAATATACATATATAATTTTTATATTATAGAGACGTATGTGTATAAGTATATAGTAAGATCTTTAAATGCATGGGAATGCAAATAGGATGGGATTTGCTTTTCATCTGTAGGCTGCCTAGCACATTGTGGGAGTGTAGCATTCCTGGCTCTCCCTGGCATTAAATATTAAAATATGTTCCAGTGACTGTGAAATACACAAACACCTCTATATATTCCCAAACACCAGAGAGTGGTGCTGCCCTGGGTGGGAACTAGTCCATGGACAAGGGCAGAGAGGTTACGTCTCAGATCCTTCCCTGTTGAGATCTGACTCTGGCTTCACTAGTCACAGCAAAGACCTCAGCTCTTTGCAGGGAGCTCTTCCCACCATCAGGGATGGACTTGGTAAGAAATCACCTTCCAACTTTTCCCACTTAGAATGTTTGCCTTCACCAGTGCCCGAAGCTGATCCTCTATCTTTGAATCGCTGACGTTGACAAACAGAAGTACAGAAAATAGGAGGGAAAAAAAAATCAACTTTGAATTTTGTTCCAACTGTAAAGAATAAATGTGTGCTATACCTCAACCTAATAGGTTACCCTTAGTTTTCAGGTCCTAGTTTAATAAATCATTTCAAATATTTTAGAAATGCTAGATTTTACTTTCTCTATTTTATAACTTTCAAATATTTTAATGAGATATAAACAATGGTTCCAAAGTACTCTGGGAAAAAGAGGCACAGAAAATATGATTAAATGAGAATCCTGTCTAAAATGAGGGAAATTAGGTCTGTACAGTGTGCCAGGCACAATGCTGGGTGTTTTGTGTAATTTTTTTTCTTTTATATCTTCATACCAGCCGTGCATGGTAGATACTATTGTCACGATTTTTTTAAAAGATTTTATTCATTTATTTGAGAGAGAGAGAGAGAGGAGAAGGGGGGAGCATAGAAGGAGGAAGAAGCACATTCCCTGCTGAGCAGGGAGCCTGACATGGGGCTCCATTCTGACAGTTTTCCCTATAGTCACTGTGCTTTTTTGATTGATTCACAAATGAATGGCCATGGTATAACTCATAAGCTGCCACCAGTGAATTTGAGGGCCAGAAAAATGCACATGTGGGAAGTAGAGTTAACACACGAGTGAGGTAATAAAGAATTCTTTTTCTCGGAAGCTTGCACCTTGCTGACAAAAAAACAAACCAAAAAAAAACCCCCCAAAACAGGAAGATCAGTGATTCACAGCACGTTGAGAAAGGAGAAATATGGATCAACAGCAATCCTCTACAATGTGACATAGCAATTAGTATTAATCAGACTCAAAGAGACTTGAGTTAAAATCGTGGCTCACCCTGGAACAATTTAATTTTGAGCAAATTTCTCAAAATTTCTTCAATTATATAAAAAATGACAGCGGTGATACCTGTCCGTTAAGGATTAAATGAGATCATACCGTATGTCAAATGCTTGTAGTAGTGTGTAGCACATGGCAAAGTCGCCTTTATTTTTGTTGTTGGTCTTATGTTTTAAAAAGTTATTTGATTAAACACAACACAAGCAAAGACAAATCTCATTCCAATTACAAACCAACTCAGTAAAAAATATTTTGGTTTGTTTTGTTCAAATCCGCATCTACCTGAGTGGTCACCTGACATTTTTGGCCCTGTACCCAAAGTTATTTTTGTGGAAACAGTCTGAGAAATAAAGGTGACACAGTCCACAAAAGCAATAATTTCTGATTCCTTTTTCATGATCTTCTCTCAAACTTCAAAATCACCTAAATGTGAGCAACTATGATAGTGTGACACAGCACATACGTGACTTCAAATCACAATTTCCAGAACTCAGCTTTATCTCCAACATCATTATTCATTTACTATTTGTGAAGTTGTTTTTATAAAAACACCAAAATGATTCACTTCTCAGGGATTTTACTATTTGACAAAGAGAAAATAGTTAGAACTCCCCCAAACTCAGAAACATATTATTGACCACACTTTTCCAAGATCATTGTGACTCTTTTCAAAAGCAGTGTTATTATAAAAAGTTTTCACAAGTTTCAAAGGTTGTCCAGAATTATCCAGAACAATTTAAGCTTTCCTGTAATTCTTTAAAAGGAAGACCTAAAGTTAACAACAAGTTTGCCAAATACCAGGTCGGTGGCCTTGAGGGCTAATTTTTCTTGCCATTAAAAATATTTATCTTTGGTTACTTACACTAAATCATTGTCTGATGACGAGAGGAGATGGAGGCTAGTTAGCTACCGCAGATCTTTACCCTGAGACACTGTGAAGGGCGACAGCTTAGTTTCATTTGGTTTAATTAACAGAGGCCCAGATCCTACTCATAAGGCCTGGAATAATGACCCAAAGGACTTTTTCCTCCCAATAGTTTCTGGATGAATGTAGGTAGTTTAGGAATTGCTTTAAAGTTCTTAGGGTAAATTGTTTACTAATGATGGCTCCTAAGTGACACAAAACGAAGGGGTTAGTCGAAACCCAAGGACGGTCACTAAATCTATAGAATTAATAAATTCCTGTTCCATTTTGCAGGTAAAAGAATATGCAACTCTATGAGTAGAGCTTTTTCATCCGAGGTTGTCCTAGAGAAGAATGTGACGGAGAGAACTATTGAAGGTACAGCGGAAGATAACGCAGGTGTGTGTCTGTGTGTGGATAGATAAAGAGCTAAAAGTTGGAGAACCTAGGTGGTTCTCCCTGGGAGCAGCCAGACTGGAAGGGTTTTTAGGTAGTGATTGTCCTCAGTACCCAACTCAGTCCTAATGATCATGTCTGACGGAATCCGAACAGGAGGGCTCCTTGGAATGAGAAACACTTGCCAGGAATGGAGATATTATTAATGCCATACTTTCCATTTCATTTCTATAAAATTATATCATCGCTGCAGAAGTGTAGAGTCTGAAGGTATTTCCCCAAAACTGTTCCAGATTGGTAAAACAAGAAGGAAGAAAGATTATGACTGATTAGGTCTTATAAGGAATAAAGAAGAATTTTTAAAGGTATTTTCTCCTTCCCAGACCCCTAAGGAAATAATTTGTCCCAAATACCGTTCTGCAAGTCCCTTCCAGAGCCCCAAGGAACAGTTTGTCTGCCTGGAAGTTGCAATGATTAAATAAAACACGGATTTATCCATCTAAATCCTTTAGACAAGAAATCTCAATCCATTCTATAGCCTTTCAAGAATGTGTATATTCTAAGGTTTTTTTTTCCTATTTTTTTTAAATCATACAACTCTCCATTTTTTATTGTTCTTTATCTTCTTTAAACTCCATATTTTCAAACAAACTTAAACTTAAACTAACCAGAAAAATAGGACTAGTTATACAGTATCTTGAGATTAGTTAAGCTCTTCTTTTCCTTTCTTTGAAGTAACCTGCTAGGATACCTTGACTTCAAAAGCATTTGCAGAGGATTGTTATAGATCTTTGAGAATGTAAGTGTTGTAGTTTCTACAGAAAAACACAGAAGTGGCTGGGAAGGGAATCATGGCCTGGCCGCTGGACAAAAATATCCAGGAGCTAGATTCCCTGCTGATGAGGAGACGTAGCCTGGTGAGATGTAAGTTTCTTAGGATCCTGGGTCAGTGAGGGACTGATGCATCTGTTGGCAAGTGTCCATGCCAAGCTTGGCAGATCAATGACATTAACCAATTTGTCTGCCTAGAAGTTGTTTCTTTGGTGGCATGTGGAAAGTGATAGACTGGAAGGAAAAACCTTCTCTTTGCTCCTTCCTATGGGTAGTAAGACAGTGTTTCAGCAGGTTTCACGGTGTATCACCCTAGCTTATGTTTATCTTCTCAGCGAGTTTGACTAATGGACCTGGAGATAAGGAGCTTAGGTACTGAATCCAACCCGGTCGATAAAATGCATAAAATACATGGACTCCTACACGGCAAAAATATGGTTGGAATATACAGAATAGGTAGATTCTAGCATCACATGATTCTGTGGAGCTGGGAGCATAAGGAAATCCTGAAGTGGAAGCAAATGTGCCTTGCATAAGTCAGAACCAATTAAACTGGCCATGCTTCCATCTAATGAATACATCAAAATGCCTGTTTCTGGCTGCTGTGTACATCAGCTGTGGGCAGTGATTAATTCCTGGCCTCCTCTACTTTCACTCATGCCATCAGAAGAGGAGGGAGAGCATCTTTGCCCACTGCAAAGTAAGACATACATAACAAAGCTAACAAAGCACCGTGGGTCAAGTTGCAGCAGGAATGATGGCAAGTACATAGGAATGAGTCAATGCAGGATTAGAACAAAGAATGTAATTCATGGAAACCTCTCAAATGTACATGTTGGGATGTGCTGAATAGTCGACTTGAGTGGATTTGCAGCAGCATGTGAAGATGATTTACATAAATGTGAACTCATGCCCAGAAAACAAATGTGACTTGCAAATTTACAACCCTGAAATCATGGACGATGTACACAGAAGCAGACACAATTTCTAGTAAACAAAAGCCATTACTTCCCTTGACTACCGTGAAATGTTTCGTGGGCTCCCATCATACACTGCTGGGCTGAGACTGGAGGAACTGTCCTCTCTAGTGGAGTTGCTGAAAAGCCAAGACCATGTCCCCTGCCACCAAAAAGCGAGAAGGGTTCATTGTGGCGAACGAGGGTGGCACCTTGGTTCAATTCCATTGGAAGAGTTGAGGAATGTAGACAGAAGTGTTCCTCGGATTCTGTCTGCCTTTAGCAGCCTGTTTGATGTGTCCACCTATAAATGTCCTGCCTGCACCGCAGATTCAGTGGGTCTTCCCCACCCATCCAACCTGCCCTTTCTCCTGACTCCCCTTTCCTAATTCAGCCATGCCGTGACCAACCTTTGATTCTTCCTGCCGCCTTCTCCCCTCTCGCCTTTTAAACAGTTGCCAAACCATGTACATTCTTCTTCTGTGGAGTCTCTGGAATGGATCACTTCTTTCCATTCTCAAGTTCAAGCACTTATTACCTGTCATCAAAATATTGCCACTGGTTTTTAACCAGCTCCTATGTTCACCCCTTACTCCTCCGGTCAACTCTATGGATTTGATATTTCATCTTCCTAAAAGACACTATAGCTTCAGTGTTCTCTTACTCTGAAAAATTCAGTGGTTGCTTACAACTTTCCATTTCAAAGAAAATTATTTAAAATCCTTGAGCCACTTTCCAATCTTATTCCCCATTAATGCCTTAGAGAAGCTACACCCTAGACCAGGGCTTCTCAACTTTGACCCTACTGACATATTGGACTGGATAATTCTTTGTTGTGGGGGCCTGTCCTGTTCATTATAGAATGTTGAGCAGCAAGTCTGTCCTCTACCCACTAAGATGCCAGTAGAACTAAAAATGTCTCTAGACATTGTTAAAACTTCCTGAGGAGCAAAATTCTGGCCCTAGACAAAATGGGTCTCTTGTGGTTAGCAAGATATGCCTTAGGTTTCCCATGTCTGTATGTGTGTTTACAGTGGGCCCTCTGCTTGGGATGTCCTCTCTACCATCTCTATTCGAATCATAACCATCATTTCGGTTTATCCAAAAAACTCCCTATTATCAAAGTCTTCTCTCTCTTTTAGCCAGACCCCCTGAATGGAGGTATTTTCCTTCACCTGCAGAGGACAAATAGCACTTTATGTATTTCTTAAGCCATTTATCTTATTTTGACTATTGTCCTTTAATTTGGCAGTTAACAACATATACACAGAAGCATATTTTGACTCGCTAGTTAAACATATAAATATTAATGGCATGACTTATGCAAGCTACTCTCTATTCCATTGGAACTTTACTCCCCCGGTTGTTATGGGGTCATTTATTTTGTTTTGGGTTTTTTGTTACTTGTTTTTGCTTCTAACAGCTTTTGCTTCTGTTGCATCTTTGTTTATCCAATTTTTACCAGTGTGTAAATACTAAAAACAATAATCTTGATGTAATTATCTCAACATCAATGGTGAATGCATGAATGTGATGTCCTCTCTTATTAATGAAATAGAAAATCAATCATAGTGTCTTTACGGAGGGATGGGAAGCAAAAACTAGAGTTAGGAATTATCTGGACCTTAGGAACTATCTGGTCCTTCCTCTGCCCCTTTCCTTGAGGAAACTGGATTCTTGGAAGGGTAAATGTCCCAAGGGGGTAGAGCTAGTCTGTTACAAGCAAGGTAAGTGCCCAGAGCTCCTGTTCAGAATTTATTGCACTAGACCAGTTGTGCCTCCTGGGGGGCCCTTGGGCCAGTATCTTGGGCACCACTTAAGAGCTTGTTAGAAACACGAATGCTGGGGCCCCACCCCAAGCCTACTGACTTAGAAACTCTGGGGTGGGGCCCATCTATGTTAGGTCTAGTGCAGGAGTTCTCAAACTTCCATGCCTCAGAATGACTCAGAAGATCTGTTTAAATACCAGTGGTCCTTTACCACACGCAATATTGGATGAAAGGTAAACTATTGCGGGCTCTCAGGAGCAAACTGTGAAAGGCAGCTGTGCTCAATATCAAATTAACAACTTGACCTATTTCCTGGAATTTACAACTTAATCCAGACTCCTCTGTTGACATAGTAAAAATTGTATTCTACTTGAATCACTGTAATGTCTGTTTCATCTTCATGAAGAGAGCATAATTAATTTGCATCAAATTTAAAATAAAATCCACGAAAACACATTCAGCTCTAATTTTTATCATGTACAATAGGGTGCAGAAATTCCAAGTATAGGGATATGAAGGAAGGGAAGAGAGGTGAAGGCATGTTAAGTTTTTGTCTTATTGGAAAAATTGATATAAATGTGAATCAGTCCTAAGCATTTCTGGAATGGCTTGTTTAAACACAACTATCAAATATACAGGGACAACCACTAAAATAAAAGAACTAGGGGCGCCTGGGTGGCTCAGTGGGTTAAAGCCTCTGCTTTCGGCTCAGGTCATGATCTCAGCGTCCTGGGATCGAGGCCCGCATCGGCCTCTCTGCTCAGTGGGGAGCCTGCTTCCTCCTCTCCCTGTCTCTCTGCCTGCCTCTCTGCCTACTTGTAATCTCTCTCTCTGTGTCAAACAAAATAAATAAAATCTTTAAAAAAAAAAAAATAAAAATAAAATAAAATAAAATAAAATAAAAGAACTAGATCAACAAAAGAAAAAGTAAAGACAAAGACATCAATATAGTAAAGGACAGGAAAGAGAGAGAGAAGGGGCAAGGAAAATAGAAAACATGAGTATTTATAATAATGATAAATATTCTCAAATTTGGTATAAAAATCAGACATATAAAAAATTACATAGAAAGATGTAATTACATGTAATTACAGAGTGCAGGGAGGAAAAACATATACTGGGTAAACACACAAGGAAGAAAGAAAGAAAGAAAGAAAGAAAGAAAGAAAGAAAGAAAGAAAGAAAGAAAGAAAGAAAGAGAAGGAAGGAAAGAAAGAAGGAAGGAGGAAAGGAGGGAGGGAGGAAAGAAGGAAGGAAGGAAGGAAGGAAGGAAGGAAGGAAAGGAGAAAAGGAAAACCACACACACACACAAATCTAAAATAGCATTGCCATATTACTGCCTGACAAAAAAATAATTCGCGGAAAAAAAAGAGCATTATTTTATTTGATAAAGTGACAATCCTCCAATAAAATTGGACATTCACATGAACACACCTAACAATATATCACTGAGACATACAAGAAGCAAGTGCTGTTAGAAATACAAGTAGTGGGGCACTGGGGTGGCTCAGTGGGTTAAGTGACCGACTCTTGGTTTCAGCTCAGGTCGTGATCTCATGGGTCCTGACAGCAAGTCCCCAGTTGGGTTCCGTACTCAGCAGGTGAGCCTACTCGAAGATTCTCACCCTCTGCTCCTCCGCCAGCTTGCAAGTGCACGCATTCTCTCTCAAATAAATAAATCTTAAAAACAAAAAAAACTAGAAATAGACTATTTCACCATCATTATAGAGACTTAAACATGCTTATCTCAGTAGTCAAGAGATTACACAGATGAACATATTTAAAGGTATGGAATATTTGAATTATGTAATACTTGAATTATGGAACAGTATAATTATAGACATATAAATACATAGAATGTACACCTTACAAAGTACAGATATACTTGGATTTTAAATACTCATGGCACATTTACAAAAATTGATCATCGTACTTGAAAGAAAATAATATATTACATGTTTTCTGATCATGGTTCAATATAATTAGAAATTAATAACAAAAGGAAAGAGATAGCGTCCTTCCACAAGAATAAAACAATACAAAAAGTAAACAAATATCCAACTGGATATTTTAAAAGATTCTTTTTGATAATCTTTGAGTTATTGCAAACTACTTAGAAATTTCTAAAAATATGAGGATGCTACATATCTAAAAGCCTATGGGTTTTGGCAAAAGTGGCATCCAGGTGATATTTTATAAATTAATGCATGTATTATAAAACAAAAGAAAAAATGGGGGAAACAAGACATATGTTCAACTCAACAACCTTGGGTAAGACCGCAAACAATGATATCTTTTCATTGGAAAGTTGTGGAAATTATAAATAAATTATAAAGTGAGAATCTCCCATAATCCCACTGTCACTACTCTTTCCTTTCTCGTAACTGCAACACATAACCAACAATAAATAACTCAGGTTAAATGATCCAGATTGTGGGATGTTTGCACCTTCCCTGGGCTGGATTTCCCCTTTCGTCTTACCAATATCACAAGAGAGACTCCTTAAAAGTAGGGCTCTGGGAGTCAATGGAGTCCGTGGAGTGCATTCGGTTTTATTCACACGCATGCAGGTGGGCGCACGTGGTGTGGGCGGGTGTGTGTGCATGTGGTAGGGTGTGGAGGATGATCAGAATAAGCTCCCTCCTAACCCCTTGTCAGCAATACTACCTTCCTTTGAAAAGAATTTGTCAAAGGAAAAGAAATGGTTCCTTTTAGCAGATTTTCCAGAAAGATTTCAGTGACATGAAAATTTAGTGATTTGGCTCGTAAAAGGATTTGATGAAAGCAGTGAGAGAGAAAAAGAAAAAATCTGTAAGGAAGTGATGGAGAAAGAACCCTTGGGAATCCAATGAGGGAAATCGCTTTAGGCACCGAGATGGCAGAGGGGAGAGCCTTTCTTATACACAACCAACCCTGATGGAAAGGTCACCAATCTCCCGGGACAGAGCAAGGCCACTCTAGTTTGGCTCAAGTTCCAGAAAAAGCCAGCCCCATGCCCTTGGGAAGCAGTTGTGTTTTGGCCAGCTGAAGCCATTTTGTTCAGCAGAAGGCATCTGGGGCACCTAATGTGTTTCTTGTTTGGGCATTGACCCTACTAGGAGGTATGCCAGGAGACTACACTCTTCTCTCGGAAAGAACGAGAATAAGAAATAGCTAGCATGTCTTAACAAGTTGTGAAATCCTATTCTTCTTGCCCCCTGAATAGAGTCCAATGCCCCAAGATAAAGGAAATCCACTCTGTAATCTGATAGGTTTGTTACTGAGCATTTTGCCAAGAACAACGCCTTTCCTTCACGTAGTGCCAGGGTCCAGGTGCATAAACTCCAACCTTATAAACTCCGGTACCAAAAAAAAAAAAAAAAAAAAAAAAAAAAAACAACAACAACAAAAAAACCACATTGGCATTTAGTCCATATAATATAACATGACAGGTAATGCTATGGATTTTCTCGGCAAGGGTGGAGAATATGCTTACATCTCTTGCACAGACACTATGTTGGAGGTCTTTTGGCTTGAGTGCTAAGGTCAGAGCACAAAAATAGAAATCTAAAATTAGTTCCCATTTCCCCTCCCCCCACTGGAAGCTCTTTGAAAAGAGTAACTTTGAATCTCCAGCATACATCATCGTTCTAGGTGCTAGATGGTTGGTGAATGTTTCCAAAATGAGAAAGGGCAATTTTCTTTTTCTTTCTCTTTTTTTTTTCCTTTCCTTTTTTCTTTCTCTTTTTTTTGGGGGGGGGTTGGTCGAGGGGAGATGGACAAATGTTTTGAATTTGGAGTAAAGATGATATATATTAGGAAATAAAAAAATCGCTACTACAAATATAAAACTAACACATACAGTGCTTTCAGTCCTAAAGCACTCTTACAAAAACTATCTCCTTTTAAATCTCAAGAAATTCTGTTTTTGTTCTTATTTTCCAATGAGCAAACCAAGGGTCAAAAGTAACTGGATTCTAAAATCTAGAATTCTCACTTTTGTACCCAGAGGTAGGTAATAACCACTCAGAGGTTCCTCAAACATAGCTTTAAACATCTGCGTGACTCTGAGTTCAGATGGACTCTTTCTGGTTTTTAGTTGCTGTTGTTGGTGTTGGTTTGGTTTTAGTTTTGTTTTTCCCACATCGACCCACAACTAGAATTCAATTCCTCTTCGAGTCTTTCCAAAATGATTTAAAAATCCATTATTAAGCAATGTGGGCTTTGCAGAAAATTCCACATGGGAGGTTGAGTAGGGGTTTTCAGCACAGGAAAAAGCCAAAAACATAAACAAAAAACATCCAACTCATCTTGCAGGTCCTATTTCTATAAGGACTTTTATCTCTTCCCTTGCCCCCTTCACTAGGAGTGCCCAGCCAGACTTGGCTCTTTTTACCTCCTAAAACCCAGGAAGATCCTAAGCAAAACAAATGGCCATATAATTAACAAGACCCTCCTGGCTAGAAACAGGCAACTTTGCAATTGCACAGATTTCTTTTTATCTTGTATAATAACTAAGATGGACAGAGTAATAACCTCCTCTGAGTGGTTGTTAAGTACCTCTAGGTCTGAGAGGTACCTTTACGTACCAAAGGTCTGAGAATTCCAAGTTCATTAAAATAAACATTTCCAACCTTAGATTCGCAAGCAAGTTCTTCAGCTCCATATTTTTTGCAAGCAAGTAGCTGTTTTCAGCTCAAGCAACCTACCCAGCTTGGTTTTACAAATGGCACCAGCTGAACCAGCCAATTTTTGCCTGCAGGCTGCCATCTCCAAAAAGGTGAAATTCTTTTGTATTTGATGCATAGAAAGGACTTATTTGCCTTGCAGAGAACCTCAGTGTAGGGCTCACACACTAAGTAAAATGGTGAGCGGGTGTACCTAATCCTCCAAACCAAGAGAACGTTTTCACGGGCACATACACAGACCACAAAGAAGGTCGTATTCTTGCTTATCGGATACACCTTGTACCTTTGCATTTTCCTTTTTAAGTAAATTCCATATTGCACACCTCTTCATGCAAATCACTAGCAGGAAATAGCAACCTAAACACTTTTCATATCATGCCAGCAGGTAGGTTCAGGATTGTCTTGTTTCCAGAACAGGAGAGTAGGGAGAAGAGGTAAGTTTCTCTTCCCGCAAATTTTAATCCATCAGCCCATCAGAAGGGGTAAAGAACAGGGGCTACCACTCTCGTATGGACCCTTTCTTCTAGGGGAATATTGCCATAGGATTGCTGATGAGGTATGTGTGTCTTCCGCCTCCACCTCTTCATTGTGAAAGGAGCTCGTATTGCAAGTAGCAACAGGATTGGGGAAAAAAAAAAAAGGAAGAAGAAGAAGAAAAAGAAGAAGAATTTCGTTAGCTAGCTTCTCCATTAACTGCTCTTTTTGGCATGCTCCTGTCCATTTCTTTTTAGTAGCCTACACAATGATCCTAAACCTAGAGAATGTCTTAGAGCAGTGAGTGCCTGAAGGCAGAGCGATTTCAGCTGGTCTTGTTGAGTCCAGGTGGCCTGATACAAATGAACAGACACTAGAAATGGACCCTCTTTTAAAGACTTCACATTCAGATGTCGAGTATGAGCTGGGAAAAGGTAGAAATTCAGAAGACAGCCTCATCCCCTTATCTTGGCAAATTTGGGCTCATTTCCATGAAACCTTAAATGAAGACTCCCGTTGGAAGGGTTCAAATATCTCGAAATAGAAGGGAAGAGCGAGCTGTAGACTGAGGCCAAAGTACATACTGTATTTATAATCGATCACAGCTTTTTAAATAATTACATCCTTGTGCACTTTTTATTTTTGGTTCTTGAATAAAGTCACTCAGATGAAATTAATGAGGATGCGGGAGAAAGTGCCTTGATGCTTCTTGCGGTTTCTATGGCAACGCTGGGGCTTCCTATTCAGCTGCCTCATTGACTGAATGTGCCTGAGCGATGCAGGCTGCAACTTTTGGCTGCTTCTGGAAAAGGCAGGGAGGAGTGTTGTTGATCTTATGGTCACCCAAAGAGCTTCCGACAGAACTGAAGAACATCTCTGAATGGTTGACTCGACTTTCCCTCGTGTTTTGCACGAATGGCTGCCATCTGAGAGCTCGTTTGCCAAGAGTATTTTGCGAGGGATGTGCACACACTTGCCTTTGACATTTTGCTATTGGTAAATAATCTCTTGTTATGGGTCTGTGTCTAAACTCCTAATGCAACTATTTCTATATTTTAAAAGAAAGGCTCATATCCTAGTTAGTGGAACACTCTGCAGGATCAAAGAAAAAGTTGCTTCACTAGGACTTTAGATGTGGAAGTATATTAGCAAAAATTTGAAAAACAAAAACCAAATAAAACTCTGTAGTGTGAGATTTGGTTCATTTGGTTGTTAACCAGGAGTGAACCCAGACACTTGCCCAAGGGATGTTTTTCTGCTCACGTGTCAGGAGCGGGGAGGTACTAAGGCAAATGATTCCACAGACCTGATCGCAGTGGAGACTGGGGTCAGAGGGGTCATTCAGCCTGAAGTGGAAGAACAGCATCTTAGAGAGCAAAATTTTTGCAAAACCAACTTAAGCAATTCCCAATAAGGTGTTGCAAAAGTATTGGACTCCATGGCAACATCCCTGAAAAAAAGCATTTAACGAAGTGAGGATTCCTGCAGGTGGAGGGCGAGAATTCTCTTTGTGCAGAGCCTGATGCAAGGGCTCAACAGTTAGTTATCGCTGTTACACATAAATTTCTTAGATCTAAAACTCAACCTCTTTTCTTGGTTCCCAGACAGAAATGAATATCCATCTGAACTGCTCATTTTCTAAACTATGATCTAAGGAAGACCAAGTCCACGTGGAAAACTCTGAATAACCTGCACCGTATCATAATTCCTCAACAACTCTGTGGTCAAGTTGAATAGGATTTTTCTAGAAGCCAAAACCCTCATCAGCCTCAACCTCTCGGCCTATAATCTGAAACCTGAAATTAAAAAAAAAAAATCTCTGAAAATGAGTACAGTCACCCTGCAATCCCTCTGTTCAAGACAGACCTTTTTTTTTTAAGATTTTATTTATTTATTTGACAGAGGGAGAGAGAGATCATAAGTAGGCAGAGAGACAGGCAGAGAGAGAGGGAAGCAGGTTCCCTGCTGAGCAGAGAGCCTGAGATGCGGGGCTCCATCCCAGGACCCTGAGATCATGACCTGAGCCGAAGGCAGAGGCTTCACCCACTGAGCCTCCCAGAAGCCCCACAAGACAGACGTTTGTGTCTCATCTGTGCCTTTCCTGATTTGCCTGGCATTCTGATGTTCGTCATATAGTCCTTAGAATGGATTATCTTATTTCCTGGGCACAGCAGATGGGAAGCAAAGACGTAAATGATGCTAGGGGACTCTGGCGATGGACAAAAGAGCAGCTGACGATTTCATGGACAAAATTTATAAGCATATCCCATCAAGCAGAGCAGCACCTATTAGCTTGTGTGGCACAAGGAAACATGAAATGATACCGAGAATTATGTAATATTTTAGAAAACCATTCCTCCAAAAACAATTGATGCCCTTGAGGCAACAACTTTCAGTTATTTGGAGAAAGCCACTTAGAGGTAATTATTCATCATTATTATTCTTATGAGTTAATAACACTCCTGTGTTGGATTTTAAACTCCTCCCCTTCCACGTTCTTCTTAACCGTCTCTCTCCTTTCCTTCCCCAACACTCCACTCCTCTAGCTTCCAAACTGGGGAACTGACTCATCCCGGTTTGCCCAGCATGTTCCCAGTTACAGCACTGGGAGCCCTGTGTCTGGGGAAACCCCTCTCTCCCAGACAAACCAGGACAGGTGATCACCCTCTTCTAGAAGCAGTCACTGTGATGGGATTGCGCTGATGGCTTGCAGGTGTTACCTTGTAATTATCCAATTTTCGAAGCCATGATAACAGTCCTCACATAGTGGCTCACATCATCAGCTCACTAGAGCCCTTGACCTGAACTGTTTGGGGGGGGAAAAAAAAAAAGCTCTGAGTTCTTAAAATATGCTGTTCACGGACATGGTTCTTTACTTGACTTAAAGTGGGCGAGCTAGCCTTCCTTTATTTATGTACCAATTTATTTAAATTGGGGAAGGAAATCTGATTGACTTCATCCATTCTGCCAGCTCTAAGATGGAAATTTCTAGAAGGAAATTTGTTTTCTTCTTTGCAAATGTGATCTGGGCTGCTAGTGCCTCAGAAGGCCAGTATTTGGAGGTTTTTGTTTGACTGTCACTGAAAAGAAGCCCAAGGGGAAGGACTCTGAAATCCCACCTCTTTCTTTTCTTTTTGCTCATATACATAATAAAAATTTTTACAAAGTAGAGGTGAGGCCCATATCGCCTTCAACTCTCTGCCTGGAGCTACCATTATCTATCTCACTCTGTGCGATCCATCACCACAAAGCTCATGTTACACCTCTGGCTCCCTACAGTGGGAAGAGAGCAGAAGTGTATGATGTGGTAGGGCGCCTGCAACTTGCTTAGTAACAGGGCTTTGTGGTTTCGCCTTGAGTCAGGACTAAGCAATTCCTAGTTAACTGAAATTAATCTGAAATTTGAAATTTACCCAAATCCCACAACCAGTGGTTAAATGTGTCATTAATGTACCCTTTGTGAGTTGTTCCTTCTCTCCAAGAACTGGATGAGACATAGAGGAGCAGGTTTTGAAGGAGATGGGAATCCTGGGCTCATGTGTCTCATGTGGAGAAAGAGAATGCCTTTTCATCACCTAGGAAAATAAAAACTACTAAGGAACAGAAAGGCCTTGGGGTAGATGGTGAAACTTTTACCAAGAATGCCTCCCAATGGAAAGCAGAGAGTGCTGATAAAAAGCACAGCCAGGTGCTCAAGAGCCTCAGTTTTAAATCTCAGCTCTCATACCTACTTGCTGTGTGTGCTTGCACAAGGCACTCAGCCTCTCTGGTCCTGGTTCCTCATTCCTTAAATGAGGATAACACCACTGCCTACTCCATAGAGTTGCTGTTAAGATGAAATTACTTGATACTTACAAAGAATCAAGAGCCATGCTTGAAACACAGTAAGTGCCGCATGAGTATTTGTTCAAGAAAAAATATTAAGGAGCAACCCATATTTCAGAATGCAGATTTTCTCAAGATTTCCAATCATGAAACAACAGTGAAGTTATTCCGAATCTGCTAGTGGAAGTGGCATTTTCTCTGAGACTGCACAGCCCCGGTAACTTGGTGTCCTGAAACAGTACATAGTTTAGTGGATTAAACTAAGCTTAGAGGTAGATAAAACCTGAATTCAAATATCACCTCCACGGCTTATTAGGTTTAAGCCGGGCCTCAGTTTCCTCTATACCAGGGGTTGATAAATCGCAGGCCATGGGCCCCATGTGGCCCATCACCTGTAGTTTTAAGTAAAGTTTTATTTTTTTATTTTTTTTTATTTTTTTATTTTTGTTTTTTTTTAAGTAAAGTTTTATTGACACACAGCCACAACATTTGTTTTCCTATTACCAGTGATCGCTTCTGCACTGCAAGGGCAGTGTGGAGGCAGACCCTCTGTTCTGCAGAGCCAAAGATATTTACCATCTGGCCCTTGAGAGTAGACTTTCATCAACTCCCAGTATACAATACAAGAAGAATATTATCCTAATCTGGGAGGAGGAGGGGGAGGGTTGAGATAACATGTAAGGTGGAACCCTGTCCATGGTTTAGGCTTCAAAAAGGATAACTATTATCATTAAACACAGACTCTAAACCTAAAGCTTAGAACATGTTTCATCAGTGTTGTTCGCTTGCTAGTTTTCAATCCTCTCTACCTACGCCGTTCGGTCCAAAAACAAAATATGAGCTTGACTTCCTCTAACTCGGATAAGGCTAATCTGCCGCCTGCCACCCCTCCCTGTGCAGGCCATTTCTATGGCTCTATTCATCCCAAATCTCAGCCTTCCTGTCCTGTGGTTTGGGAACATTGGCTTCGTTTCTCAGCGATGCTACAAGAACCATTCAGGAGGCCCGCAGATTCCTGCACCGATTTGTCTTCAATTTTTTAATTTTTTATTTAGAAATAATAAAATAAGACATAATATATAAAAATATGTACAATCCATGGTTTGTGCAGTACAATAGGAAGACTTTTAGATACAAAAAGACGGCAAACGGGAAAATAATAACTATCATGATTGTCAGAGGCCGGGACTGTTCAACTCACCAGAGCCAGCGCTGAAACCCAACGTCACTAGAAAAGAGATTCTAGTCGGGAGGGGACTACGCAACACTTTTATTTTTTGCCTTAACCTTATTAGACAACAGAGTGAAAAAGAACTCATCCTGCTTCTCAGAACAAGCTTTTTGCCTTTACTGAGTGGCTCGTTATAAAACATGAGCTGACATTTGTCATGTGCATGGGTAACATGATTCGGGGGATGGGGCTCCTCACCTAGACCGTCAAGGTTCGGGATGGGAGTTCATAGGGAAGAAAGAAAGTGAAGAGAAGAAATAATGCATCAATAGTGGGGTTTTTTTTTTTTTTGGGGGGGTTTTTTTTGTTGTTGTTTGTTTTTTAAAAGGTAAAACAGACTTTCTCCAGGAATTTGGAAATGGCTACAGTGCTGTACTGACATCCTTACAATGTCTGATTCAAGTATACTCGTATAGGGATAGAAAACTATTCCATTCTCAATAGTCAAAATAGAATTCACTTTGTCTATCTTTTATTTAAAAATAGGATAACCAGGAATCTATGCCTCCTCCCAAAAATATAATGCCCATCCAGATACGAGCAAAAATTCTTTAAAAGGGAGTAATTCCTAAGTAAATTCAACGGGGGGTTTGCTTGCAATAGAGAAGCAACAAGTAGCTGGGAACAGAGCCCAGATATTCACGGCGAGTCTCCTTGGATTTCATTCTAATGATGTATGTGCACTAATTAAGGAGACCCAGTCAATAAGGACAAATGTTTTGAAGGTAAAATGCAACAAAAAATGTTGTGCATAACCTGTGTCTTGGCTCTTGACAAAAAAAAAAAAATTCCAAAAAAAATTGCCATTTAAAGCTTGTAATTGGTAAAATACTAATAACTAGAAAAAGCTTTCAAAGGAACAGTCCATGCTGAAATAAATAACAGAACAGAGCAATACGAACCTTATAAGGCTGGTAAATATTTGCTAAAACCATGCTAACCGGTAGCATAGAGGTACTAGCTTTTCCGAAATTGCTGCACTGAAATTATACTTTCTATGGCAATTTTTTTTCCTTTACAGACTTCTATTTACATTTGGCTTTAAATATGAAAATATCTGATAAACTTTATAAAATGTACACTTTAAAAACATAGCTTCTGCAAAATTTTCTTGGAAAAACAAAACAAAAACAAAAACAAAAACAAACCTGTGCACCAGAAATTTTAGATTTTTTCTTTTCTGTGTTTTAGAAAGAAGTTGAAAGATTTCCCTCCCTCGTTCCTGCCCCCAGACCACCCCCTTTCAGCTATCTCAAGTCATTTTACGTGGCAGCACTCTGTTTGGAAGGAGCCCTCTTAGTGGTCCCACCCTGTGCTCCACTGCATCTTCATTTAATTTACATATCACTGAATACTCTTTGGTTTGATTATTTTCCTTTGCAAAATATCGATATAGCAGCAGCTGAAGCCCTCAGTAACCTCTCGCCCTCAACAGCCGGATCGTTCCCTCGTCTGTCCATTCTTTTGTCTGATCAATCCCAATTCCTCCAACTCTCTAAACAACTTCCCCAACCTGCCTTTAGATTCCGATTTAAAATAGCAACCGCTTGCTTGACATCTCTGTCTCGGTTTCCATGAAAAGCAAGCCACAGTTTTCAAACCCATCGGCTTTGAGGGCTGAGAACAGCAGAAACTGTCATATTATTGCAGGCACTGCATTTCAGAGATGGCTGTGCAAGACCCAGAGACCATCACACACATCGATTTACAAAATACAGGATTCCAGAACAAGCTGTTTTTTAATGGCATACAGGGGTATAATACCATAAGAGAGTTGATTTTGAGACTTCAATGAAAAAAGAAAAGTCAGCAACCCCCAGAATTCACACATAAGGAACTTTAAACCAAAAAAGAGTTNGGGGGGGGGGGGGGGGGAGTTCCGATCCAGTCAGGCAGCCAGGCCAGAGAGACTTCTGGAAAACAATGGGTCCTTAGTAACCTGCTCTAGGGCTCTACAGGCGAGAAGGATCAGTTCAGATCCGATCTCAAATGTGCACCCATAAAGGAGAAATAACCCTTTTAGATCATTATCTCCTCCACTTGTGGCTGTGTTATATTTTGTATGGCTCTTGCTGACCCCAAAATACTGCGACATTTTTCATTCCTACCCTCAACCATGAAAAAAAAAAGTCACTTTCCTCTTCCTCCCGAATACTTAAGCTGATGTGCTACATCAAAGTGGCCAGTCCACACCCCGCCCGGGTCCCCCTTGGCATCTGCAGCCTCCCAGATGCTGTAGGATTTGCTCCAGACAGACTGATCAGAAGAACCAACCCAGAGGCCAAGCGTGGCATCTTCTCAAGGGCAAAGTCGAGCTAGAAATGTCCTAACATTTGGGGGCAATGCATTCAGCCGCAAGGGTTTAAACCTGTCTGTCTTTCATGTCGGGCAGCTCAGGTGTTGAGCCAACTAACTCCAGCCTAGGTCTTATGGAATAAATTTTGGAATGTGCAAAAAGGGGAGATCCAGAAAAATCTAAGAGCACATCACCTTCTCTCACCTTATGCGTTGGCCTGCCCGCCCTACCAAGCAGGAAAGAAAAGATATTTTGATTGCTTATGTGTGAATTTTACTTCACCTTTCTTCTTCCCCTATCATAAACAAGTTGCACGAAAGAGCAAAATTGAAAAAGCATGACATTGACTAGACTCTGTGCGTATGATGTTCTATTTTCTGAGTAAGGTGAAAAAGGAGAGGGCAGTTCAAGGTCTTGCTGAGGTTCAAAGTTATTGTTTCTTGATTTCAAGGCAGCCGTGGGGCTTTCTATCCTTTTTAGTCTAAGCTCCACTGTGCAAAAATGTGCATTATCTTTGGTATTTATTTTAGGTAGTCTAACTTAAAATTTGAGATAACCCATTAACATCATGGAAGGAAAAAAAAAAAAAACCCAGAGGCTACCATTTGGCTAGTGTTACATAATGCCCTTATGTAACCAGAGAGAGAGAGAGAGAGAGAGAGAGAGAGAGAAAGAGAAATCAATTCTAGCAAACAAATTACTGGCCTCAAAAAAATCAGGCTCTCGTTTTGGCAGCTTAATAGCCAAATACTTGCCACTCTGAAGCACATATCATGAGCTTTCAACAAAGTTCAACACTGACTTTTAAATTACACGAAAGGAAAACTACACGGCAACAAAAATACAATTTGTGTTCATGTAGTTAGCAGCTTTTCAAAAATTAAGGCAGAGTCTTGCCTTTGTTATGCCATTAAAAACATTCTTGTTCCCTAAAGAGAAGCATTCTGGATTAGTCAAATACCCAGCCAAGGCTTGCCTGCAAGTTCAAGTTTTGTAAAAACACAAAACAAAACATAAAAACCCCATAACTTATTCTACAACATGTATGTGCCATTGGGTCATGGGGGGGAGGGGAGGGGGGAGGCCTGTTGAGTGCTTTATCTCCGAGCTTACAGTCTTTCTTTGAAACCACTGTGCCAGCCTCGGTCCCTTGTGGCCACTCGCCTTGACCCACCTCTTCACCAGTACCGTCGTCTGAATAACTGTTTTGGGCCTTTGACCAACAGACTGTTATTTTAAAGTAAATATTCCAGAGAAGGAAGCAGTCATATCTCCGACTCTCGCCGTAAGGGCCTGGGCTCTAGAGGGACACTTGCCTGGTTGTGAAGGTCTATGTCAGGGGGTGTGTCCGTACTGGTGCTTTCGGGAACCCCATTGTCACTGTCATCTTCCTCTTTGCTTGTGAGGGCAACTTCGTTTTCGTAGCAAAATGAGTTAGCGTTTGAGAGGATATATTTCTTTTCTGCTAAGTCTCTGGCGCTACAAAGGGGAGTGTTGGGCACCTCATAAGTCTTGTGGAACCTTGAGTAGTCCACTTTGTAATAGTGCTTCTCCTCAAAGAGTACAGGCTCATAGCGGTGGCCCCAAAGGATTTCATTTGCCAGGTACGAGCTACGGCATTGTGTTGTCATGGCGGTGGCTTCCACCATGCCTTCCAGAATCACCACAATTTCGAAGTCTGCGTTGTCAATGTCCTGTTTACTCAAATCATATAAAGGACTGTCTTCATCGATTTCGTGGACGATGGTGATCGGAGACACCAGAAAGATGCGGTCGATTCCGCTGTCAAACCCGACATTGATATCTATTTGATCCAGGGGGATGTACTCCCCTTCCGAAGTAATTCTGGATTTGAGCAGCTGGGCCCTCACGTGAGCTTCCACCAAGTGGCTTTTCCGAAGGTTGCCCACCCGCCACATCAAGCACAGCTTGCCGTCTCTCATGGCGATCACAGCGTTGTGACTGAAGACCAGAGTCTCGTTTCTCTTCTTTGGCTTTGCCATCTTCGCCATGACGGCGCCAATGATGAAGGCGTCGATGATGCAGCCCACGATGGACTGAAACACCACCATGAAGACGGCAATCGGGCACTCGTCCGTGACACACCTGAAGCCGTAGCCTATGGTTGTCTGGGTCTCAATGGAGAACAGGAAGGCAGCCGTGAAGCTGTTGACCTCAGACACGCAAGCTTTGCTCTCTTTCGATGCGTCCAGATCCCCATGGAGCAGAGCTATCAACCAAAACACACAGCCAAAGAACAGCCACGAGAGAACGAAAGCCAGGCAGAAGATAACCAGCATCCACCGCCAGCGAATGTCCACGCACGTGGTAAAGATGTCCGCGAGGTACCGTTGTCCCTTCTCCCCCACGTTGATGAACTGAACATTACAGTGGCCGTCTTTCTTCACAAAGCGGCTCCGGCACTGTTGTCGGGTGTGGACTTTACTCTTCCCATTCCCAAAGCCATTTGCAACCGCCATGGTGGCCAACTTCATTCCGTCTTCTTCTGAAGAGACAATGCTATAGCGGTTGGTCCGCACACTGCCCATCGCTTCTGCTGTGGACGCCAGTGCTTCTGCTTTGGAAAACAGTCTGAGTTTTTGCAAAACCCTTTGGAGAAACAGTTTTGAATGTTCAGTGAGAACACGCACAAAAAAGAATAAGGAGAGGTGGGGGTTTCCACGAGCCTTGAGCTTCTACCAAGGTCTGTCTACTGACATGCAGAGCTACCTCAGTCACTCAGCTGACATCCAGAGTACATATCCTGAAAACAACAACAACAACAAAAGACATTATTCTTTAGAAAAGAAGTCATCATTAATGGGCTCTACTCTCTAAGGTAACAACATTTCCTAGCAAGACCCAGCCAGATACAAATAAATATACTCTGCAGGAAATTATAAGGTTTTTCACTTCTCTGTCCCCTAAAAATATTCTTATTGTATTTAAAAGCATAAAGTTACTACACATAGGAGAGTTCATTGTTTGGGACACTCTCTCCATCAAAATTTCAGGTCCTTTTCCCCCTATTTTTTCCAGCAATCTAGGAGATTCTATTTTTACGGATAAGCCTCTCTTATTCTCTCTCTGGCCTTCTCTACTTGCTAGGGTCCCGAGTTATTCAGCAGAAGAAAGACTGGCTTAGTCCAAGGTTTGTCACGAGGCTTTGAAAACTCAGACATATCTAGAGAACAGTTTGTATCAAGGTACAATATTAATATTAATTGAGTTGCAGGTGCATTATGGGAGAATACTGGAGCCCTCGATGACACGGTGGAAATCAGAAGGCACAGACTATTTTGTTTCAAGGATTAAAAAAAAATAAAAAAAGTGAGCAGACAGCCCTTATAATGACCTGAAATCGGTCCCAATTTCTGGAGACTGTTTGGGCTTGCTTCATCACTTCGCACACTGCAAGCAGCCACTTTGCAGAAATGCCCGATAACATCTCTGTTAGTGCAAGTGATTCTGACTTAAAGGCGTAGGTTTGCTCTTCGGGATAAAGAGCGAGTTTGTTGCCTAGCAATGAGTCCTGAAATTCTCCAGAGATGGGACTGCCATGTGTAATGACAGGCTAGGAAGTAAGCACCTTTGTGCCAAAGGACCAGGTCTTTAGCGGATTGAGATAAGGCAGGAACTCATTTCATGTGGGTCCAATGCTGTGTTTTCCCAAACAGAGACAACTTTGTAGGAGTGGATCCTAATTGTCCGTCAGCTTACTTTCACTTCGAGTGCTGCTGTTTGCTATATGTTCCCATGGAGAAGGCACTCACCTTTACCTAATGTGAACAAACAGTAGTTCTCAGTTTTCTCCTCCAGCCTCATCCTAACCTGGAGAAAAAAACCATGTACTTTAACTTGCCCTCTTCACTCTTAGGAAACTCTTTTTTTTGCCTTGACTCCCAAAAGTCTAAGATAAAGTGAAAAGTGTTTCTCTGTATCACATAGAAATTAACAAAATGAATACAGCATAGAAGGAAAAACCAGAAGTGATTCTCCACTCGTCCAACAGCCCAATTGATCTCCCGTAGTAAAGGGGGACGGACAATGGAAAACAGATGGAAAGGAGCAGAGATTCGCTGAAGCCCTGACAACGAGGACTCCACTTTTTCTTTCTCCCCCAAACCACACTGAGATTAAGTAGTTAACCGAACCAATTTCAGCCGAGCCACCTGCAAACAAATCGAGCAAGTCATTTATCTTGTTTACACGCACCCCCTTAAAGAGGGGCAAGGTGCATTGTCTTTGAAAATGCCTTGTTACAGTCTTTTCACTTCTCCCTCCTTATCCAAGTTATTATGCAAGAATGTGCCCCAACACATTTTTCCTGAGATTAGTCATCTGTGAAAATTGCAATGTGTGTTACATTTTGGCAGCTTTTGACACGTAAATGATGCCCGATTTGAAAGTGCCTTTGAATTACTTTATAAAAAGAAGTTACAGTGCCTTCCCAGTGTTCCACCTGCTTCAATGTTTTGTCTGCTTCCCTATGAAGTTTGTACTTGGACAAAAGAAATAAGACTCCTATTCCTCAGGGTTCTAGATCCTGGACATGGAAGGAATTTTTTTTTAACAGTGATTTCAGATTATTGGGCTCATATGAAATTGCCAAGGATTTCTATGCAAGACCAGAGAGAGATAATAATAGAACATCAGATGCAGGTGTACTCTCCAAAAAAGGGGAAGGGGGGGAAGCCTTGTTTAAATAGTATCCTTGAGGTCTGAATGACTTCAGAATCTTACAAGTTGACCCCAAGAAATTCCCTTTTCATGATTCAAAACAATCCTTCCATCTGAGTTACCATTAGGGACCATGAGTAGACAGTTTCAAATTTCTTCTGACTTATTTCTGCACTCTTTCCAGATTAAAGCATAACAACCATATGAAATCTAAAGACTGAATTACGACCTTCCAAAAATCTTGACCCCAGGACATTAGCTGGAACTCCACAAAACACACAATACCAGTTTCCTACCAAGAGACTTCTGCCTTTAGAACTTTGAAAACAGCCTGTATTGAATGACTCTTATTGTCTTATTTCCACTGTTAATGACAGAATTTGTTCCACATTCGGAGCATCATTTAGAAATCTTACCATTCTGCCTGGAAAGGGGGGGGGATTTTTTTTTGGCAAAATGGAAGCTTTTGTCACTTCAAATAAATACACTCCAAAGCAGATTTATGTGTATATATGTGTGCACACACATCACGTGTATTCAGTTTTGGGGAGGTGACTACATAGCCAAAGCCTGGAACCTGCCACAGTTTGCTGGGGTGATTGTCTTAACATTTCATGATGAAGAACGCCCTCCTCACAGACCTGCCCGCATACCCAAGTGGATTTAGGCGAGCAGAAAACTTCCTTGCCTGCTTTTCTCTTGCTAAAAATCACTGATTTGTGAGCATCTGGTAAAAAACTTTCATTAGGAATAGGGCTTTTGTGCAACTTTATTTTAGGCCTATATTCAAAATAACTCTTTGAGAAGCATTCGATTGAGAGATGAGGAGTGATCGGACTCCTTGATGGGTGCAATTCAGGAGAAACCATATTTGATTTGACGGACAATGTGTAAATTCCCCTCTCAGCCAAAATATTTAAGGACCTGATGTAAATTTCATAGATACAAATCATCACTTTACCCAGGCTATAACCAATGAGGTAGAAAGTATTTCTGGGAAATTGAGAGGCTACATGTGCTGCTGTTCATGTTAAGACTATTTATAGGCTGAGCCAAAATTAAGCATAAGCAATGGAAAAAAATAGTTCAGCCATTTCAGTCTAGGTAGATGTTAAAGAGAGAGAGCGCTATAGATAAATTCAAGGTCAAGGAGATAACACTGTATAAAGGAGTGAATCTAAATAATTTTTCCCATATAGGAAGTGTCTCCAATAGAAAACTAGAAAAACATAATTATGACAAATAAATGAGAATAAATGTGTCTCATAATATGGTCACGGTGTGCAGTGGGTAAGAAAGTTTCTGACTGTGGATTGCAAAAATGGATAGTAACAGCAAGCGTGCTGGGCTGAGAGACAGGTCTGCTAATGAGTGTTTAAAGCAGTTATTCCACAGCTGACGCCATATAGACCAGCCTGAGTGTGCTCTGGGCACATGTTGCTATGTGGGCACAACTGCTAGCAAAGCAACCTCTTGGAAGCTCAGTAAACAGAAGGGAGGGGGAGGGGAAATGAGGGAAGGACAGAGGGATCGGCATTTATCTATGTGAGCACTTTAAAATCTATATTCAGCAATGCACGGAGCATCACTCAGCATTTGCAAATGCTGAGAAATACACATATCTGGTGATTAAAAAGAACCCTGCAATGGTCTATCTGCTCAGGGCAAGCTGTGGCCAATCTTTCAGGCTACTGAGAAGTCATACAAGGACTCTACAGCTACCCAGAGAGTCTACACCTGGGGCATTGGACGAGAGTAGAAACACCGTGTGTCCTAAAAAAAAAAAAAAGGCCAAATTCACAGGAGTTTAGAACAAATACTCCTATGGATACCAATAACGTTAAAGAAAGTAGAGGCAAAACAGGAGGGAGAGTGGTTAAAAGCAAAGTTAAATGACCTTGACCCCAACTTTGACCCCTCGTACCATCCCTGTAGTAACATCTCTTACTCCTGAGCCTTGAGATTTTTCTAGCTATTGGCTAATATAAATAAAGCATTTGGGGTGGGGGTGGAAGTGAGCTGGGAAAAGCTAACAAGTGTACAGGTAATATATAGCAGACCCAGGGCAGTGGTTAGTGAGAGGGAAATCTAACAGCAACTGATTATTAATGTGAAAAGAAAGCAACCAGTAAAAGGCAATATGCATCCTCTGCATATCCAAAACACGTTTTCAATGCCCTGTTTCCTAACAGGTAAATTCTGAGTTTATGAAAATCCCTAGCATTCACAGCCGTATCCTAGTTACCATCCCACTGGTAAGGCTCATCCAGACACAGACATTAAACTGCCCGTTTCCTATCTCGATTTTTTTTTTCAATTGTCATGACGAGTCTATGTTATGATGCAATCTTTTTGCAGAATCCACTGTGCTTTCCTGAAACCACGCTGTCTTCAACTTAGGTATTAACGCTATTATTACTAAGAATAATATGTTGCTTAGGAGAGAGTGACATAGGATGTGAAAGTTTTGAGGGCTTCGGGCTCAAATCCAACTCGGGCTCGCCTCTCTTTCCCCAGCAAAGCAACTTTGAGACGCTCGCTCTGTTTGGAACTCGACGCTACACTTGAAGCAATGACAAAGGGAAAAAAAAAAAGACGCGAAGGATCAAGACTAGTGCTGAGTCCCGGGTCTGCCAAGATTTGAGACCAGCCTTCTAGAAGCCCTCCCCAGCCCCCGCCTTTTTCTTTTTCTTTTTTTCTTTTTTCTTTTTTTTTCCTTCCTTAGAGCGAGAATCGAACACAGGCTCCCTCGCCCTTGTCTCCAAACTCAGTATCTCGCTACAGCTGGTGCACTGGAAGTTATGAGCACAAACAGATGCTGCGGAGAAATCTGTTCCTATTGCTCAACTGTTCCAAGCATGTCTCAGTATTTTTAGCTCTGGGGATGTTCTGGTGCGCACACAAACTCTATAGGCATGATCTGGGACTCCGCAGCGTGGGTCAGCGCTCCAGCAGCGTGACAGCTGGGCACCTCTGGAGCCGCGGGGCAGGGGAGGGTTGCGGCCGGCGGCCCGAGTCCACTCCCCAGGACACACAGGCAGCGGGAGACAAGGAGGGAAGAAAACACACAGCAGCCCTTACCTGTTGCTGGCGCAGGAGCATGGGGACATGAAGTGGAAGTGGGGGGTACAGAGGCATGTAAGATCCAGTAGTTTGTAAAAGCGAGTGAGCCAAAGCAAACCAGACTCCCCAAGACCCAGCTTGCCGGCGCCGGGGAAGGCTGCGCGCTGGCCAGGGCTCCGGGGCGCTCTGCAATATCCTGGGCTCTTTTGAGATACCGGCCCGCCTGGCTCCGCCCCCCGGCCGCGGCCGGCCAATCGCAGCGCGCCTGGCCGCACGGCCGGCCCCGGGGATCGCGGCGGGGAGGGGACGATGCTACACCCGCGGCCCGCGACGCCGCCAGCGAGGGGAACCTGCCGCCGCTTCCTCCCCCCTCCGCCCTCCGAGCCGGGCCTGGGAGTCCGGCCCCGGCCGGGGAGGAGGAAGAGGAGGAGGAGGAGGTGGCGCTCCAGCCGGGACCGCAGCAGCAGGTGGGAAGCTCCGCGGCCGGGCTTTTGCGGCTGCCTAATTGCAGCGTGGCCTTGGGCAAAGCTTCCTCGCCCTCGCCGAGCCCCACACTTCCCTTTTCCTCTCCGCGGTGGCGGCTGGGCTGTGCGTGCTCCTCGCGGGGCCCGCGAGGTGCCAGGGTCGGGAGAAACGTTTGCAAGGCGGGGAGGGTTGCATTTCAGCCCAGGCGCGTCTCCCGCTGCCCTCGCTCCCACCCAGAGCCCCCCGCACCGCCCTCCGAACCCCGAATTCCCCCGCAGAACCTGCGGGGCGCGGAGGAGCCGCGGATCCAATGCGGGAAAGGAACGGGGAGCCGCGCGCGGAACCCGGCTGGACTTAGACGCGCCCAACTGTTGCCACTGCGGAGCCGCGGGGCTCGTTCTGCTCCGGGCTGGTGGTGAATTACTTAAAAAGCGCCTAGACTTCTCAGAAGGGTGAACGACTCCTTCCCTCTCGCAGGGTCCGCCCTCAATCTTTCTCCACCACCGCCCGGCACGCTCTACTGATCTAAAATCAGAGCAATTAGAGTAATGAATTCTCTGGAACAGCAACTCCTACAGACACTCAGCTCTGCCCTCGCATCAGCGCCTCCCAGCCCTCATCCCCAGCAACCAGGCAAGAGCATGTAGACCCTTTAAAAAAAACCTGTGTCAACTTCAGTGTTAACCGCGTCTGGATCCTGGAACTTGGCAGATTAACCCGTGTGTCCGTGTGTCGGTGTGTGTGTCTCCGTATGTGTGTGTGTGTGTGTGTGTGTGTAAATGGAGCGAGTGCGTGTCCCCACTACACAATATATTTAAGAGTCTTCCTTACCCAGAGTTGGAAATTCCTGCGTGTGTGTGTAATGTGTATTGCCTCAAGCGAGCAAATGCGTCTTTCGTGCAGTTTGTTTAAACCTCTGAAGGGCCTCCCCAGAGGGGCCGATCTAGCTCGTATTCAGGGCGGCACAGAGCGGGCGGATTTTTGTGTACAGGCAAGGAGAAACTGACAATTCAAGGAAAGGGTCTGCGCGGGTACCCGCTTCCCAGCCCCATACCCTCACATGGCCCCTAGGAGGTGCTGGTGAGATGCGCTAGGTTTTGCAGATGCTGGCTTAACCCTGCTTGAGGAAGTGTGTCGCTTTTCCTAGCACTGAGCGAGACACTGAAATGAAGTGTGGAATAAGTTGTGCATGCGGTGTTTCTGCTTTGATAGCCAAACGTCTTGCTGTTCCATTCCACTCGCTGGGATTATGCAGTCCTCCCAGCTCTGTAACCACCTTGCGTTTTAAAACCCTGTATGCGGGGGTGGGGCGGGGGTGGAGTGTGGGGTGGGAAGGGGTCTGTCTACTTTAATATTTATTAAGTAATGTATGACTTTTAAACAGCTTGAATTAACTCTGCAAAATAGATGCATGTATAGAAACCCAGTTTGTAGCACCGAGCTAAAAACATGGAGACAGAGGAGCTAATTCTATGTAGTCAAAGGAAGGGCAACCAGTAACATCTGACCCCACCACAATATGCTTCTCCTGAAATGTGTTTCTGCGTGGATTTCTTCTAAGAAACAGGTGGGAGAGGTCCAATTAATCCCTTAAAACATATTAAGCCTAAATGGGAAGAGGAAATTAATCATGATGTATGTTCTTTATTATGATTCAATCCGTGCATCTGTGGATGGCTAAGAATTTTCCAACCCGTATGAATTCAGAGAGGCAACATTTTTATTTCCAGGTAATAAGCTCTTTTTGAAAATCAGTCACCCAGAAAGGGATGCCATTTCTCTGAAACATGGATTGAAACTGTTTTAATATTCTCCTCTAAATAAACTGAGTACACCATAGGCCAAGACAGTTTCATATAATAGAAGAATCTTTAAAGAAATGAACACAGCGTTAAAAGATTACGGTTGGTCGCGTAAATTTAGTTATGGGAGGAGCAAATAAGTACACATAACCTAATCTTTCTTACCAACATCATTCTTCCCCACCATGGGCTGGTATACAGCAACGGTTATTTCTTGAAGTAAAAAGTTAGAGAAAAATTGATTATTGCAATAAGCAGCTTCCCAGCCTGAATTGAAGTTGTACCTTAATTATTTAGCTAAATAAGGAAAATGAAGGATTATGTTTTATAAGTAAATGAAACTTTGTGAATGCAGGATAGCATTGATTAACTCCACTGTTTCCTGTTATAAAGGAAAAAAAATGTGCATTTTAATTAATAAGTGACTCTTCACTATGTGCGTATTAGGAAAATTCTAGTGTTCCAAAGCATTCAGTGCTTTTTGGAGTGATGCATGATACAGATTTCTCTAGTCAGAGTATATCTCTTTTGGCTGAATCAGTCCTTATTTAGCAAAAATCCCCTTTAGTTTTGAACACCAATGGAGTTGGGTGTTGGGATCCATCTGTGGATTAAAATTTTCCAAGGAAATGACAGTTATGCTCTTACTGATTCCCTCCACAGTAGCCACCTATAATATTAGAGCCAAATATTAGTCATAATCTAGATCTGCAACTCAGATTATGAATGGTTGTGTGACGCAGAAGGTGATTGTTCCACTAGCAGCACAAATCTTTCCTTTGCACTTATATAAATATCTCTAGCAATTAGATATATTTTCAGACTTCCATTAACCATATGTGCAGTCCAATTTTACAATGATGAGAAATGAAAATCTGTCATTTGCCTCTGCTGGGTATTGAGAACCCCTTACGAATCTTCACAGTAATAATTAATTGTAATAAATAATAAATGGCAGGTGAACTTAAGTGTAGGCAGGATGAGTTTGCAATCTGCTGCAATGAGGACAAGCCATTGACTATGGTATTTTAAGGCACTGAATGTAAACTTTTTTTTTTTAACAATTTTATTTATTTGTTTAAGAGAGAGAGAATGAGAACAAGTTGGGGGGGAGGAGCAGCAAAGGGAGAGGGAGAAGCAGGCTCCCCGCCCAGCAGGGAGCCCAATGTGGGACTCAGTCGCAGGACCCTGGGATCAGGACCTGAGCCAAAGGCAGACGTCCAACTGACTGAGCCACCCAGATGCCCAGCACTGAATGTAATCTTATCAATGGGAAAACAGCTCTGGCAATTTCACTAGCATACTGGTAAAATTTCATCTTCATATTAAATTCAATAAATGTATTTGTTGAGTAAATACTTTGTACTTTCGCAATATGCTGAGTGATACGGGAGACTCAAGAGTCCTGGGAGGAACAGTTCCTTCCCTCTGAGAATTCACAGTCTCTCACTGAGAAGACAAGCGAAGCACAAGTGAAATCAAATGGCCAAATGACAGTATAAATAAGGCAGCCTATGACTGAAGTGCTAAAATGGATCGTGCAAGGAAAAAAAAATTCTGGAGAGTTTCTGAGGAGTGAAATCAACTAGAATTCATGGGCTAGTTTAGAATGGAGGACTTAATATGTGTAACATATTACCATGTAGATTTGGATTCAGGATGCTAAGAGAGAACCAGAAGACAGGATTGCCTCTTCATTCAATTTATGTCCTAAAAACGCCTGTTACGCTCCCAGATCTGTCGACATACATGTAATCGTGTGTATAAATCATAAACTGCTTCTACGGAGGCTGCATGTCTCTGCCTACACAGACACTGTTTCCTCTAAAGCAATAGGCTTTATTCCATAAGCCTTATCGGCCATTTGCGGCCACTGGAGCCCACAGTGATGATGCCTTATTTTTCCGGTACACCTCGGAATGCAGCATATCACATCTCAGCTATTCGGACTGATTGACATGTGTCTGTGCTGGGAAGCATCGTCTCTACCTCGAACTCTGTCCGATTGCCCCTGGAACACTCTGTATCTGTCTCTACCATAGCGTGTTTTGTTCTTCTCATGCTATTCCAAATACATCTCCCTACATTTTTTCTGGGTTTCAAAACCCACTGCCCTGTCTTTTTTTCTCTTTAGATCCTCACTGCCTTGCACCTGGGCAAGAAAATGCATCGGTCTCAATAAATAGCAGCTGAACGATGAAATGAAAGTAACAGTAGACTATGACTTGTGAACAATGACTCAGTATCATTATAATGAACATAAGCTATTTCATTTTTACCTGCAACAGAGGTGGGAGTATCCCGGTAGAGTGAGAGCAATGTCTTCGGTGCTAAATGACCATAGACTAAGCTTATTTAAGTCTTCTTTCTTCTCCACCAATGACAGCCTTCACTTCTCATTTTTGCTTCTGCCAAATATATCAGGCTGTCACGATGCTCTGTCTAGTTTGTTGATTCTCGTCTGCACTGGACTGAGAAATTATATAACCAAGGTTGCTTAAAAATATATGCAAAGTGAAAGCAAATATAATCTAAAGGGCTTAAAGTGGATATATATTTTTGAAATAGTATGAGCAGATGCCAAATTTGGAGTTACCTTGTTTTGGTCAGTTTCCTTTTTGGGTCAAAAAGCTTCAGGATATGGATTTATGACATCTATTTTGGCTTCTCGGAGCACTTAAATGCTTTAGTCCTTGCATTTACTGTGTAATGGATGGTTGAGGAAGACCTCCGGGTAAGGGAGGTGTCTTTGAGTCTGCAAATGTGCATATGTTTACACATGTATGTACAACAAAGTCATACAGTCATTTATTGAGAAATCATCTGAGTGCTTACTGGGTCCATTAATATGATCTTTGTTTTCCATCAAATATGTTAAAGCCAACAATAATAAGTGGGATCTTTTTTTTTTTTTTAATTCACAACTTCCAGAGCAGCTGAATTGTTATTTAGCAAATTACTCTTTTGTCATGCTCTGGAAGACTTCACGTTTTTCATGTGGGTGAGACAATTACACTCTGAAAATGCTGCATTCATCCAGACCCCCCAAGACCATGGCTTTTAACACAGTGATGATGATGACCCTTTCATCCCTGTTGTCTGTGGCACATTAGCTCCCTTAGAGGTCATTACCTTTAGGTAAGCCTAAAGTCCTGGGTCCATTCTCTGTTCAAGTGGATGGCAGCGCCTCGGGTCAGGTAACCTTGTTACAAAATGCCTGCAGCTTGGCATTTTCCAGAACTAACAACAAAAAACAACTTCAGACAACCAAAGTTAGTCACCATCGTAGACATTTCAGGAATATGCCACAAGATGCAAAGAATATATGAAACATATTTTGAGTAATGTCAATGATACGGTCATGTTACTTTTTTTTTTTTTTTTGGTCATGTTACTTTCGAAAGAAAGGGTACATACCTATGTCTAGGTTTTGGGATATTGGCTTTAACAGTGTGTGTGTGTTGGGGGGGGCGGTTTCAAGTGTTGAGTATGTGTAGGTCTTTTTTTTAATTGTCAAAGCAATTATGGAAAATGCACAAGATAAACATTAAAAATGTAGATGAATGTAGATGAAAACATAGAAAATAAATCCATATTCCCACTATTATAAATCTTTTAGTATATCTCGTCCCCCTTTTCCTATCTTTCTGTTTCTATTTTTTATCTTTATTTTTTTTTATGATTTTAGGATCAATTGTGTCATTTTTGGTACATGAGTATCATACTTTTTATGTGTATTTATCATGCAACTAAAATTCACTTGAAAGAATATGTTTCAATGTTTATATGTATTTTATGTCCATAACATGTATGAACTATACTTGGATGAATCATCACCTATTCTTACACCTTTATATTTGTTTTTGTTTTATACTTGTATAGAGATGCATTAACTGTTCTTGTCGATTGCTTATCTTCATCTTCTACTATCTTGTTAGATTTCCAAATGTGGAATTACTAGGCCAAGATATATGCTCTCTTGAAACTTTTTTTTTTTTATTGCATTCTTTCAAGGCAAATCCCAATGCATTGAATCTCAAAGATGTTCTAAGCTGTGTGACCTTGACAGTGGTGATGGCTTTCCATGGTGGGGAGTGTTTGGGCTTTGGACCAGCCTGCTCTGTGTTTGTGACATTGATCCAGCCAGCTGTAAGAGACTGTTGTAGGGATTAGAAATAATGTCCCTCAAATGCTTGACACATAATGAACACTTAGGCAGTGGAATTATATACCCTAACTCTTGCCGCTACTGCTACTAATGATGATGAGGTTAATAAATAGAATAACTTAACTGGGGGAGTAAGTTGTCTTCAAGAGATATTTATATATAATAAGCCTTTAAATAACACAGTGATCTGTCATGATGCCTGCTTCAGTGCAAAAATGGTAAATGAAGAGGTAACCATCTGAGGAGGTCAGGAACATTTTCGTAGCTGTATCAAAGTATGGGTTGGTGTTAGAGGGAGAAAAGCAAAGTGGGTTTTCCAGGTGATGGTCAGCATTTGAGTACATTCATGAATAAAGGGATATGAGGATTGAACATTAAATTGGGGCCAGACTGTAGACCCATAAGACAAGCGTGAGGAGTGACACTTTATTCTTTAGGCAGGGAGGGACCTGCAGATGAGTGAATGCAAGGCTAAGAGATGTGAGCAGGGCTGTTGGAACACTGATCCCACTCTCATTTCTCGGTCCGTTGCCTCTGGCTGCGGTCCTACCCTTTGATCTTTTCTTCTGGATTTCTCTTCATGTGATTTCCCAAATCCCAATTATAACTGATAAGGAAATGGAGATAGGGAAATTCTTGTTACAAGGAAGGTCCTCCTGGGAGGGGAGGCTGTTCCTACAGCCTCTGAGCCTGCAGATTTCCAGCCCCAGGTTCCTTCCTCTCCTTTCTGCAAAGGATAACTTTTCAGGGCATCTGTGCTCAGACAAATCTAAAAATCACAGAATAGGGCTGATAATTTTCACAGCCAATGACTAATTCCTCCCAAATGGTTCCTACACTGACTGTAATATATAAAATTTGGACTTGTACTCCTCATACAAGACCTATTTCCAAATATTTGGCTTCATTCTTATGCTTCCCTGTGAGAGACTTTCTTCCATTTTAAAAATAAATTCAATCATGGGGCGCCTGGGTGGTTCAGTGGGTTAAAGCCTCTGCCTTCGGCTCAGGTCGTGATCTCAGGGTCCTGGGATCAAGCCCCGCATCCTCCGGCTCTCTGCTCAGCAGGGAGCCTGCTTCCTCATCTCTCTCTGCCTGCCTCTCTGCCTACTTGTGATCTTTCTCTGTCAAATAAATTAATTAAAAATAAATAAATAAATAAATTCAATCAGTTTCTGAGGAGATGATCGATCATTTCTTCCTACACTGACTTGTGTTCTGGAGGTAGATAACCTTCATTGACCCTTGGTCAATTTATCTTTTAATATTTAAAGCCCTGTGTATAAGTTACAGACAAGTAACTGGTATCACAAGCATGCAGAGATCCAATGCTATACCTCACAGTCACCGATAACATTAATGACTCATGATAAGAGGAAAAATATCATTAATAGCATTTTATGATTTTTAAAAGAACCCAAGTTATGTTACTGCCCGTTCTATAAGTGCTTACTTAGATATTTTAGTGTACTAATTAGGATCAAATCCAGATATTTCTTCTCCTCCATTTGGATTTGGGCTTCATCCAGTCCATTCTAAATGTTAAAGAAATCCAAAGGGATGATCACTGGAAAGGAGCATTTCAGAAAATTGTTTCTATAGTTAGCAACAGAGAAACTCTGAATTTATTACACAGACTTAAATTCTGTCACAGTGTTTCAGCTTCTGATCTTATCGGCAAAGAAGATCTCATTTTAAAACTCGTATTTATGCTAAATCTGTCCGTTTATATGGTCGGCATAACTGAATCACCAAATTTTAGCAGACACTATAAATAATGCCTTCTTGTCACCTCCTGGTCATCTTCCTGCATATAAACTGAAACACAAAGACTCTAACTTGAGGGAAAAAAATCAATTAAGAGAGCTAGCCTTCCCATTGACTGAGATTAAACCTTTTATACGTGTTAACTTTACCTGCAATAATGCTTTCCAAAAAGAAAAATCCTTGAAAGATAACGATGTATTTCCTGCTTGGGCAAAGGTTAAAACCCAAAGCTATTGTTGTTAATGCCTATTATTTTGAAATAAAAATCTAGTGCCTCCTTAGTACTTGATTAAGTGAAAGAAGGGATGTATTTAATAAATTGGTAGACACAAAGCAAAATCAAAGTGCATCAACGTGAAAATGCACACACACACCGAGTTCTATCTCTTGATCTCATGGCATCCTATCTGGAAGCCTCACAAGACGTTGAAGATGTCTCAATTTGGATCTGTAGTTACTTAGTTCTGACAAAAGAGCTGTACTCTGCTTCCAGACTCCAATTTCTCAGCAACTTGCTTTCATGATTCTGATTTCATGGTGTTTAAGAGTTCAGTTATATTTTACAATTTGCAATTTAAAACATTATCTACTCACCCATTGCACACATATTTCTTATGCATGAAAATATGAAACTTTCAAAGCAGATAGTGGAGATTTGGAGTATTTTCCAAAAATAGAATAATCTATAACGCTCTGAGGCTGAACAGCTTCAGTCTTTCTGCAAAACACTAGCTAAGTACACATAACTTAAGCAGTTCTTTCCTTGGAGCCACAGACTATGAAAGTGTTAACTTGGATTTCCAGGCAGAAGTTATCTGAACATCTACTTGGTCAAAGCATCATTTAGCACAAAAGACTGTCAACCGGTGCCATATTCGTAGTGTCAAAATCAAGACCGTATAATGGAAATGTACGCAAGTCTTCTTAATCCTGGGCTTACAATGAATCGGCACTCTTCCCTAAGTGAATTAGGCACAGATATTAATTTACTCCTTTCTCTGTTCTATCTTCTTTCCTCAGGCATCGCTCGCCTTGGTTCATTTTTCCTCTCCACGGTCCACACATTTTTTTCAAATCCTACAAGAAAAGAGGACCCAGACATAGCCAGTGATCCAGGCAGAGCACTTAGAATTGTATTATTAGCATTATTCAGCATTTGGTTCATCTCTGCAAATGCAGTTCAGATCTGCATGATTCCAGCTCCTAGAGCCCCGTTACAAAGGCACAGCCCATCAAAGCAACTTGCCAGAAAAGCCGCAAGCACGCTTCATCTAAAAACCAACCCATACCCTGCAGGTAAAATAGTCCAGGCGGCACAAAATAAAAATAAAAAAATAAAAAAAACCATTTTTGAAATCATTTTCCCACAAGGGAAAGCAATTCTCTGTGAATTGACTTATGGGCCATGACGTAAAACCCCAAATGAAAGAAAGAACAGGAACAAGAGGAAGAAGACCCTTCCCCGCACCCCCCCCCCCCCCCCCCCCCCCCCCCGGCACGGGCAGGTGTCCTGTTCTTTCTCTTGTCTCCTGACCCCTCTTCGGAGTCTCCACCGCAAGGAAGGCAGCCTGACCTGCAGTCCCATGTCGAGCAACATAGGTACTGGCGATCTCTCCTACAAGGTTTCGCCCCCTAACTCTTCCAAAGACCCTCTCAGACCAAGAAAAGTTTTTCTCACAGGAGAGTTTGAGAGAGTCTATGAGTTCATGCTCGAAGTGAATTTCCTAATTTCCTCTCTGGGCAAATACCAGGGTATTTATTTCTCTTACGTAATTTCCAGGGAGTCCGCTCTGTGACCTGACTTCTATTCTGTTGGGCTACTGAGGGACCTTACCGTCAAACGGTCACCCTTGGTGAGAATGTACCCAAGGACTGATAGATGACTGCAAAGGAACTTAACAATTCCTGGAAGGAAAAGGGTTAAGAGCCAGTAAAAACAGCATAAATTTACACATGACCTAGTAGGATTACACTTTTATTCTCTTCCTTGCAAGGAACAACAATGGCGACATCGATAACTAATGCTTCTGGTCTGGAAAACCTTCTGGACAACCTTCTGGTTGAAAGGATCTCTAGACAGAGAGATGTACTTGCTGCTAATTTTCCTTTCAGAAAGATCTGAAAGATTCATTACATCATGGAAAAATAATCTCAACTATTGGGAGCAGGGAGCAGCCTTGTGTGATTGGTTTGTGGTGGTCTGATTCTGGCTACAAGTTCTAGAATTACAACTGTTTTGTCCCAACCTTAACCTTACCGTGAGGAAGGGTGATGGCTTCAATAGCCAAAGGACTTGACTTCAGAAAGAATTGTGAGCAGAGAAAAGCCAACAAACAAACAAAAACAAAAATGAAAATGGTCTTGGAGAAAAATAAGGGACATGCATTTGTTTTCCCTCACAGATGAGATCAACTGCTCCGAAGAGTGAATGAGCCAGAAGCTGTAGTCATCTAGGTCCTAATCCATCAGGGGAGGCTTCCCCATGGGAGCAAANCCGGGCTCTGGGAAGGGGGCCCGGGGGGGGGGGGGGGGGGAGGGCTGTGATAGAAAGTGGGCGGAGCTAGACTGCAGTCCTCTGCCTACCTCCCACCCCAGCACCACCGCCTCTCTAATCCCTTAACTCCCTCCCTGCCCAACAGTCCCCTTCCCTTTTTCCCTTTCTCCTCGAGGAATTTTCCATCAGCTGGAGAGCAAGGACATCAGTTGTCACACTGATGGGAAAAGTTGCACGTTTGCACTTGGCTGTGGCAGTATCTGGGTGGCCACGTATTTGCCTGCGGAGTCCACTGATGAGTGTTGCGTAGCAGCTGGCCCCGGGGCCCTGTCCTGCCAATATACACTCTTTTCTTCCTCCCCTCTCCTCCTCCTTCCTTGGGGTTCCTCCACAAATGTCTCAGGGAAAACCTTTATGATGCTTCCTGGCAACGGAGCTCAACTACCTAGTTCAGCAGATATCTGGAAGAGGTGGTCTTAGGAACTTTTCAGTACATTTAATGGTGTTAGAAGTACGAATGAAGGACTCAATTAAAATGAAAAAGGTAGCAACCCAGGGAGAAAAAAAAAATGAGACATTTTGAGATAGTGTCAGTGGGAGACTTTTTTCCTTTACATATAAAGTTTTCAAAAAACTTGATCCCTTGTGTAGAATTTTATTTTAAAATCCCCTTTATTTTGTTCATGAAAACAATATAGGATTGAGCATTTTGATGGGAGAGTATGGACATCAAAGAAAGGAACCAGAGCAAAGATAGTGATTTATATGCAAATGTCCCTTTATTACAAGACTCCTAGAAAATGAAAAATTTTTCCTGAAATCGGGACCTTTCTGATATTTTAAATCAAGGATGTCACCCTTTCCAGTGTTCTGGAACAGAGGGATCTGCAAAGCCATGGGCCAAATCTGGCTCATTGTCTCTACAGCTCCTGAGCTGAGAAGGATTTACAGTTCTTAACTGTAGGTGGAAAAAATGGAAAGAATAATGTTTTGTGACACCTATTTTATAAAATTCAAATTTCTATCTTCATTAGTAAAGTTGTAACTGGAACATAGCCACTCTCGGGTGCTTATAGATTGTCTATGACTGCCGCTTCTGTGATGTAACAGCTGAGTTGAGTAGAAGAGACAGAGCCCGTATTTGGCCCACAAACCCTAGGATACTGACTCTCTGGCCCCTTATGGAGAAAGTTTGTTGACCCCCCCTGTCCAGAATACTGCTATGGGCATTAGGCCAAATTGAGTATAAAGGGTAGGAAAACCATTCCTCAGCTCTAGTAATAGCAGCTGAATACATTTAATGGTAGGATTTATTTAACTGCTGGTGCCTCCTTGTTAAAATGGAGAGAAAATACTCGTCGATTTATTTTTAGGATTAACCATATATGGAGTACAAAATATGTATTCAAACAATAAATATTTTCTGTTCAAAGTAATTATAGCTGACATATTTTGATCAGATGTGATTATAATTTATTTTTATTTTAGTTTGCTTGTGTATTGGTATTTTCTCATTTTTCTCTAAAATTAATTATTTCTTAATAAAGGACAAAAGCTAATACACTATACCGTTTTAAGTCTAAAAGGAAGATGCCATTCCTTTTTTATTAAAAGTTTGTCTTCTTGATTAAGGCCAAAATGGCACATTGATCCTTCATTTGCTGAGATAACCACAAAGAATCCTGGGTAAATGCTCTTCCGGTGTACGCAGACTTCGCTATCATATTTCCATACACATTAGGGGAAAATATTATATCTGTCTAGAAACAACCAAATCACTCATATGATATTTTGTCCTTTAGCTGTTAAATAAGTGAATGCAGCAATAGTTTTAAACCAGTATAAGTTCACCGGTGAGGCTACGGGAAATTTCCTCTCTAAGTTTAACAGGAAAAAATAAAAAGCAGGATGTACATTTTTAATATAATGCAACGTGCGCTTTTACCAACCTGCCTCGAGTAGGCAAATTCTGGTAAATTCCTTCCAGGAACAGAAGTACAAAGTCACCAAAACATGTTCCCACTAGAAATTTCTTTCTTTTCTTTTCTTTTTTTTTTTTTTAAGATTTTACTTGTTTATTTGACAGAGAGACACAGTGAGAGGGAACAGAAGCAGGGGGAGTGGGAGAAGGAGAAGCAGGGTTCCCGCTGAGCAGAGAGCCCGATGGGGGGCTCGATCTCAGGACCCTGAGATCATGACCTGAGCTGAAAGCAGACACTTAATGACTGAGCCACCCAGGCGCCCCGCCACTAGACATTTCTAAGAATTAATAGGAGTTTGGTCTTTTCTCCCCAAACGCCACTAGACATGCCTAGAAGCCTAATTTAATCCTGTTCTTTAAATTACATTGTCTGTTTATTTTAATATCAGAAGCTCAGTATTAAATAAATAGGGCTTTGGGCTTCCGCTCATTTGAATACTTCCTTTAAAAGGTGGAGAGGCGGGAACACATCCTACCATTAACCCTCCTGCCCCTGGTTTGTCATTACGATATTAATAATATGAAATGATAAACCCTCAGACTGACCCTGAAACCCCGATTCGAATGCGTGAAAGTCTCCCTGAAAATATTGATTTCCAGTGAGCTTGTTTCTGATAGGTTTGTCACCTGACATTAATTTTTCTTAACCCAGTTAGATAGAGGCATAACAGCTGTGCTTCCACAGAGAACAATTTAGCCCTTCAAAACATGTGGCATGGAGAAGTTCAGAATTGCTTCTAGGAATCAATTAAAGAAAAACACAATAGGGAGCAAAATCAAATATGGGATTTAAAAACTAATAAATTATTGTATTTCCTTAGAAATTGTAGGAAGAGAATTCATCAAGCATTAAAAAGAAATAAAGCCAGTCCATTGATTTCAATGGAATTTTGAGTTTCAGAATCTACCCCATTGAGATGGTAATTGTGATACTAATTCCCTCAAACAATGTAGGATCCCTCCCCCACATCCTTTATATTTAGTTTAATTATTTTTTATTTTAAAAAAGGGATGCTAATGATCTTTGGGGTTAAATATTATCCATCAAAAATCCATGGATAAACATCAGGGATCTTATTTTATCCTGTTTTAACATTATACAAACTTGGAAGAGAGGGTTGAATAAAACTTTTCTTGCGGTTCTGTCCAAAGTTATTTTTCTGTAATCTCTTTGGTCAAACTAAAGTGGAAGAAATTTTACCTTATGTTATTGGCCCTCTTAACTTCATCTACTAGAAATAAAATTGTTATAATCTCTGTTCAAAACTTCCGCATGAATATAAGTCCTCTGAGAGTCATATAATTTAAATGATTAAGATGTAAACACAGTTAAGTATGAGTTATTACCTTAGTTCTCCATGACCTGGGTGGTTTCAGTCCTATGACATTCCATATGACATCAATATATATTTCTTCTGTTTGTTTTTGCATCGTTACTTTAATCTGATAATCTCTGAAGGTTGATAGAAAGGTACTGTTACTATTATTACTATTATTATCATCATTATCATTGTAGTTTCCTGTTCAGAGAATGTTAAGCTAAAGACCACCTCTTTCTTTCTTCATGGCCAGTAATTGTATGTGAGTTTAAAAACCATGATGTCCTGTCTTTCCAAAACAATGTTCTTATAAGATTATGGATTTCCTTCATATAGTCTCCTGGAAAAACTAATTAGATGGCAGCTATCGTTGCAAACATACAAAAATAAGAATATAGTGCTTTTGATGCTTTCAAGAGTGTTCCCTTTGTAATTGTTTGTAAATAAGTATATTAACAAGGTTTTTGTGAGCCTCTCTCTTATGATAATAGTCAACAAGTGCACTGTAGCTACCCAATAAACAGCAACTTTAATATAAACTAAATTTAAGTACAACCCTCATCGAAATATTATGATTGAACTTACAGTGACAACCATAAATGATGCCATCAGAGTTTTGTTTACATCATAAAGGCCTCTTTCTCAATACCTCTTAAGAGTATACATTGGACATTTTTCATTAATCAATACAATAATATATGTGCTAATATACACCCAAACATAGCTTTACAAATAGTTAATGCATTAATTGAAAAACCCATTATCAGACTTGAATCCATCACCCTCTCTCTCTCTTTATGATATTTTATTTTTTTATTATGCTCAGTTAGCCAGCCCCATCTTTATGATACTTTATTTTATTTATTTATTTTTAAAGATTTTATTTATTTATTTGACACAGAGAGAGATCAGATCACAAGTAGGCTGAGAGGCAGGCAGAGAGAGAGAGGAGGAAGCAGGCTCCCTGCCGAGCAGAGAGCCCGATGCGGGCCTCGATCCCAGGACCCTGAGATCATGACCTGAGCCGAAGGCAGAGGCTTCAACCCACTGAGCCACCCAGGCGCCCACTTTACGATACTTTAAATGAAAAGTGAACTTCTCTAGTTTGCATATTCTATTGATTGAATGAAAATCCCCCTATTAGATTTTAGCATCAATTAACTATGTGCTCCATAATAGCAAATTTTAAAAACATGAGAAGTAAATTCCAAAATCAAATTTAGGGACATCTGGTTGGCTCAGTCAGTTAAGCCTCTGACTCTTGAATTCAGCTCAGGTCATGATCTCAGAGTCATGAGATCAAGCCCCACATTGGGGATCCGTGTTGAGCGTGGAGCCTGCTTAAGATTCTCTCTTTCTCTCCCCCGTTTCCTCCCCCTGTAAGCATACACACTCTCTACTTCCCCTTCTTGCTCTCTCTTAAAAAAAAAAAAATCAAGTTTAAAAGGACTTTGTTACAAAGAGATATCAAAGAATATCCCAAACCAAGGCAGGACCAAATCCATTAAGATCTATCCCCTCCTCCCCAAAGGAGTGGACATGGAAAGGGTTGATTGGAGAGGTAATCAGTCGTAATCCAGGGTAGATACAGGCGATGGGGCTGACTTTAAGTGAAAAGACCAGTTTTGACATTACACGCAAATATGTGGGGGGAAAAAAATCAAGCCCACAGATGGAAAAAAAAATTAAACTGTCACGAAGACAAACAAATGTTTGTTTAAACATCGTTCCCCGCAGTTGATGGCTCCTGAGCTCCAGCACCAACCGACGGCTGCCAGGGAGCCATAGTTCTAGAAAAACCTCAGCTCCAAACACACTCTGGTTCTCTAGCTTGAATTCTCTTTCACTACACTTCAATACCAGATCCTAAAAAGCTTGTGAAATAGTATACAGACCCATGGGCCAGGATGGAGTCCCAACACACTTTACACATTTGCCTTCGACAGTTGGTTGTAATCTAGGACCAAACAGAGAGGGAGGGAGAGCGAGCGTGTTGAGTCAGAGGCTTTTTTTCTCTTTGGTGTAGTTACGTGGTCAGATGTGCTTGCTGAGCCCAAATGGTCATCTAGCCACTTCTTTCTGGATCTTCACAATTAATGCTTCCATGGCAGATAAGATTACTTCTCTGTTTTATTGAGTTGTGTGAGCACCTGTGCCACTCACAAATGAGATGTGCTCATTTCGAAAGCTGGGGTTCCTGGGGTTTGGGGTTTTTTATTGTCGTTGTTTGTTTTTGTTTCTTTGTTTGTTTTTGAAACCTGTTTTTTTTTTAATTGGTAAATTCTTGGGAATTTAATTTTATGCCAAATGTTATGGATGATGAAAAACACACAGCCGTGCTGGCTGATATGACTTTCGACCTGGTCACAGTCCTCCAAGGGGATTCGGGAGCACCGGACCACCCCATCGTGTTTTCCTGGTCCCTTCACCCCCCCGGGCTCTGAGAGGGGTCCTGGGGCCGATTCCAGCTCCACGCAAGCCTGGAACATACGCTTCACTCTCAGCTGGATCCCTTGCTTCTCATCAAGAACGGGAAGCAGAGAGAAGGCTGCCTCCTCCACCCCCAGGTCCCTGCACGCACCTGCGTCTTCATCCCCACCTGGTCACGCTGCTGTCCTTCCGTGTCTGAAGCTAGAAAATCCCCCTCCCTCCTCCTGAAGACCGGGCGTCGTCCCTTCTCATCTATTCAAGGCCTCTTCTTTATTTATCCCCTCTCTCCTACATTGTCTATTTTTTCCTTTCTATGGGATCGTTCCCATCTGCTCATAAGCAGGCTGAACTACCTCCCACTAACAAAAGAAAGAAAAATACAAAGAAGGAAATTAAAAAAAAAAAAAAGGAAAGCTTCCCCTGACCTGGTACCTTTCTCCAGCTGCTACTTCATCCATCTCCTCCCCTTTTTGTCAAACCTTTTCAAAAGATGTCCCTGTCTTCTCAGCCCAAATTCTCCATCGAGTCTCCTTGAGTCGGACACGCCCCTAGGCATTCTGACCCCCCCCCCATCCACACTGCTTCCTCGCACTTGGCCTCCGCGCAGTATTTGACAGTCAATCACTTGCTCACTTTTTTTTCCTCAGCTAAGGAACCACTCATCTGTCCTTTGTCCTACCTCCCGGGACAGCTCCTTCTTGTCTCTCTTTAGTGACTTCATTCACTTCACCCTCCCCAAGCTGCAGCGTCCCTGGCTCTGGGACCATCCAACACCCCCCTCCTGGTGTCTCCACTCACTTCCTGGGGTGTCGCGTGCAAGCCTGGGCCTTTAGACCTATGTGTGCAGAGGGATTCCAAATGTCCCTTCTCAGGTCTGACCTTCTCCCACGGTGTCTCCAAATCCACATATACAACCTCCTACTGCTTTCTCTATGTGGGGACATCCAATAAGGCACTTGAAACACAGCCTGGTCCAAACTGAATTCTGAATTCTTAAGTTTTGCTTCTCCAGGCTCTCCAACTTGTTTCTGCCCCAAGGCCGCTGCACTGGCTTGGAACTCTGTTTCCTCAGCTAGCCACATGGTTTTCTCTTTCTCGGCTACATGTCTGAGCAGATGTTACCTCCCGTGAGAGGCCGCCTCTTACTATTCTACTAAGATGGCCCCCCCTTCACTCTCTGCGCAGGTGTATTCCTTTACTTTATGGTTTTTTTCTTAGCAATTTAACTGTGCCTGGCATTAAATTATGTTTACCCTGTTTGTTCATTTGCTTATCTTACTAGCAATCCTACTAGATTTCACATTCCTTGAAAGATCCTTTATTCTGTTTAGTTCATTAGTACTTTCACAATGGCTATGAATGGCCAGACATGAGGTAGATGTTCAATGTATGAATATACGAATTAGTGAATGTTAGAAAAATCAGGTATTGCAATGGAAAATTTTTATCTCACTGACTGCATTAATTCTAGTCCTGGCAAATAAATGGAAGGATGATAGATGAGAGATGATAGATGATAGATAGATAGATAGATGATAGATAGATAGATAGATAGATAGATAGATAGATAGATAGATAATAGATGAGCAATAGATAATAATAGATGATAACTAATAATGGGTAAATAGACAAATAATGATAGATGACAGATATACAATGATAGATGATAGATAATGATACATTCTAGATGAGATAGATAGATAGATAAAAAATGATAGATAAGGAACAGGGAAAGGGAGGCAAGGAGAGAGGGAAAAAATAAAACTAGTCAAAAAATAAAACCATGGTTTAGAATGAGGATTATTGTTCATTGCAACCAACTTTGGGTAAGGTTGTACAGATAGAAGACAAGGATCATGCTTGGGTTCTGTTACTTAATAATTACTTGACTGTAGGCAAGGTGTTTTCTTAGCATTTCACGGAAGAAGTCATGAGAAGAGGTACATGGGAGGCATTTCTGTGACAAGACTCTGTGAGCGGCATCTCTAATTTACGGCGACATCAGACCTCTAAGGTAGGCAGTGTTGGAACATGTTGACACAGATTTGAATATTAAGAATCGATACGTTTTTCCCAGACAATACAAATAGAGATGGGCACCACGCATGGGCCATGTACTCTGTGCTAAGAATTGTCTCATGTGCTTGTTCATGCCGTGAGTCATTCGGTTGTCACAACAGTTGTGGGAGCTACGTCCTTGCCCCCCTAGGCAACTCATAAGGAAACGGAGGTCGAGAACGTCGTGCGAGGGCAGGCACAGAGAAGCCCGCAGAGCTGGGACTCCAGTCTACAGCTGGAGACCTCTGGGGTTTCAGTCTAAATTCAATGAGAGACTAGCGCGCCTCGGTGGCTCAGTGGTTAAGTCCCTGCCTTCGGCTCCAGTCATGATCCCGGGCTCCTGGGATCGAGGCCCGCATCGGGCTCCCCGCTCTGCGGGAAAGGTGTTCTCCCTCTCCCATTCCCCCTGCTTGTGTTCCCTCTCTCGCTGTCTGCCTCTCTCTGCCAAATAAAATCTTTAACATAAAATAAAATAAATGAGAGAGTGTATCCCCGAAAGGGAGATGCAGAGAGACTACCATATAGAGAATGAGAATCAGAGCTAGAAACAGGGAATTTGATAGTATAAAGAAGACTGAGAAATACGAGCCCAAGGGACACAGGAAGGAGAAAACCAAGGCTAGCTGGTACCCTAGCACGGCAATGCCTCTGTGAGAATTTGTTAAACGCTCTTGGTTCTCTCTCTCTCTGTCCATTCTCTGCACACACGTACTACTTACAGTGAGAGAGTTTTAGAACTTCCTTTTTTTCTCCTAGTTTCATCCTCGATAAAAGCATAGCCTTGATCAAACAAGCATTGATAATATAAATCAGTGGCCATTAAATTTCTGAATTTGGTAGAAAATATATAATTTAGTTCTGAGTGCACAAGTCCCCTGGGGGAAGGTGGCCAGTCTGTCTTTCTCTGTTCTTCACATCAGGATGCTGACATAGTGGAATTTCGAGTTTAAAAAAAAAATCATTTAAACAAATATCACCACTCTTAGAAGCATAAAAAGTATGAGATTATAACATATTTACAAAGCAAATCTTTACTCATGATAAAAAATGTGTTTATTAAGCGGTTTCTATATATGCATTAATGTGGTTATTCTCATCTAGTATTCGTGATTGATACTTAAATTCTGGTTGCTTTCTCTTACTATAAACAGATTGCTGGATTAATAATTAGATTCTCGATGGACATGATTCAGATTTCCATGTCTATATCTGTAGATCAAGAATGGCGACCTAAATGAACTCCGATGTCATCTTCTAAATACATAATTCACGTTGAAGTACCAGAGGGAAGATCTAGTATGTGGAACCATACCTAGACCAATGCCCTTTGGTTGCTTTTCAGTGTATACTAGCTTCTGATTTGAGTGGTGCCCATTATATTTTATTTATAGCCCTTATTGGCAATGTGCTTCTCAAATTATTCTTCCAAATATCCTCCCATAGTAGGGGGGAGAAGATAAAAATTAAATAGATTTACTTCATCGAAAAAAAACATGTGTTCCCTTGTGACCACAAGGTGGCACAATGGTGACCAAGAATAGTCAACATCCTAATAGAATTGCAATTACCAGCGGCTTTTACATAATTGTTATTATTAATACTGTGTCTTATTATCATTACGATATTTCAGAAGATCCATATATCACCTTAGCCTTCAGGGACAAGACAAAGTGCTTCTAATTATTTCTTATCATCTTCCTTCTGCCTGCAAAATCATTAATATTTTGCTTTTCCCCAATCAACCCCAGGAAGGACAAGTAGGTGTGTAGAGCCTTGGTTTAATAATCGTCCAAAACTTTAAACCAAAGAATAATGGCTTAAATAATAAGCAACATATCTGGAGAAGGATAAACAAAACTTTGCATTTTTTGATGTAAATGATGTTGTTCTCAATTTAGTTGTAGTCATCCTATGACCATTCTAATATTTATTTGTAATATAAGAATATGGAAGCCATCCTAGAAACTTTAGTTTACAGTAAAAGTTCAAGTTTGTTATTTGCAAATTGCTCTTTATCTGGTCCAACACCAGATATGATCTTGGGAAGAGCATCCAGGAGATTCTAATGCGCTGTCCACTACTGTTATGATTGCTTGGTATTGAGATTAGACCATCTCTCCTCATGCTCAGGGGACTCAGAAACCACTAGAGTCTAGGAAGCAAGGTTCTGCAATCATAAACATTACAGTTATTGGGAGGGTATAAAAGAGCAGCCATTTTTTCCCAACTGGAAGCATAACACAGGCTGGCCAGATACAGTTGTTCAGTTGTTCACTGCATAAATCACCAATCAGAAGAAACACCTTTTAGTAGGAATACGAAGGGCTGGTAACATTGGTCACTGAAAATTTTTTCCTCAACTTCCATAGAGCAAGTGTTCTGGCACTTCACAAAATTTAGTAGCATATTTGGTGCCCTTTGTGAGTTTGTCATAAATTTAGGTGGCCCTCATGAGAATTCTATATTTTCATGCCACTACTTGCTTCCTGCCATTATAATTAAGAAGCAACATTTTACTTTTTTTTAAAATCAGACTTGTATCATTTTTAAATGCCTTGAATTTTGTTGTTTACAATAGATCCTATTTCAGAAAAAGACTGTAATATCAGACCTGAAAACTAAGTTCAACAAGTATTATTGTAGCTGCATTGCCGATATATTGTCACGGGAAGTAAAAAGGCACATCACAATTACACACTCAAGAAGGATTTCATAGGGGCGTCTGGGTGGCTCAGTCAGTGAAGGGTCTGACTCTTGATTTCAGCTCAGGTCATGACCTCAGGGCTGTGAGATTGAGCCCTGCATCAGGCTCCTCATCAGGCTCCATGCTGGGCGTGGAGCCTGCCTGAGATTCTCTCTCTTCCTCTCCCTCTACCCCTCCCCCCACCAAAAAGAAGAATTTTATAAGAAGCAGGAAATAACATGAAATAGATCTTTCCTATAAAATTCAGTTAGTACAGTAATCATGAGAATAGGGAAGATTGCAGGAAATTACATACACTAATGAAGGAAAGGATAAAAAGCCAACAAGAATAAAAAAAGAATCAGGGTAAGTAGAGGGAAGGAAAATCATCACATTTGAGGCTGCAAGGAATTATGGAATAACGTAAAACAACGCCCTGCCGTAAGTGTTCAGAAACAGTGGAGCAGAGGGGTTGAGTAATTCCCCGAAATCCCACAGCTAATTAGTGGCAGTGCTGGGGCTCAACCAAGTTCTCCTGGGAGCAGGAAGAGAATATTTCTAGACCATTGACTTTAGACATCAAGATGAAAATATAGTTAATTAGAAAAGAAATAATTTTGTGATAATACAGCATTATTATCCTATAGCTGATAATGTGTTTGCTTTCAAATCCCTTTGAAAGATGCTACTATTAGAGTGCCTGGGTGGCTCAGTCAGTTAAGCATCCAACACTTGATTTCTGCTCAGGTCATAATCTCAAGGTTCGAGGCCCACATCAGGCTCCACGCTGGGTGTGGAACCTGCTTAAGATTCTCTCTCTCCCTCTGCCTCTGCCCCCTCCCTCTCTTTCAAGGAAGGGAGGGAGGGAGGAAGGGAGGAAGGAAGGAAGGAAGGAAGGAAGGAAGGAAGGAAGGAAGGAAGGAAGGAGAGGAGAGGAGAGGAAAGGAAGAAAGATGCTACTATTACTAATTTATATGAAGGGAAAGAGGGAAATTAGTATTATCGAGCAAATCCCATGTACCATATAGTTATGTATATGCTTGTATATACATGCATGTGTGTATGTGTGTGTGTGTGTGTGTGAATATCCTGGTACACACTTCACGATTGGTCCACAAGGTAAATACTATTATCTGCATTTATGCTCATGCAGGAACAGAGGCGCAGTGACAACTAAGAAATTACCCAGGTTCACATAGCTGGCAAGGGGCACATGTGATACTTGAACCCACTTCTGTCTGATTTCAAGTCCATGATCATCATACTATTGTAGGTCATACCTTAGAGAACAAGGATTGTTCTTCCTTCGTCCTGGATGAGTTTGACACTCATTCTGATACATGAAGCGTGGCTCTCAGTCTTCTGGGTGCTTTGCAGACTCACGGGGCCCCGCACGTTGCAGATCAGCAAAGGTTATCCAAGTTCAGGGAGCCACGGCTTGACTGGGCTATGATGAGCCTGCTTCTCCAAGAACCCCTTTAATTTGCTGTAACATGTGGAGAAGTTTGAATATGATGTGTGATATTATGACATAAAGTGGTTAAATAGTTTTTGAAGCGGCTTAAATACAAGGCCTAGTTGGCGATTTACACAGGGGAGTGCCCTGCAGGATCTGCAGTCTGATTTTTCCTCGGGTTGGTACCATTCACGAAGCCTTCTGGGTAGATGAGTAGAGTAATATTTTTATTGCCCAAAGCACCATTTTACTGAATCATGATGCCTCACACAATGGAGAGGAAGCGTGGCTTACCTAATCCATGTGGTTTTGGTAAGACAGGACACTTATCATTTACCTTTGGATGGGAATAATTTATATTCCTTCCACTAAATGCCCCTTTTAATAGCTTTTGTTTCTTTTTTCTTCTTTTTTTTGGGTGGGGGGAGTCCTTAAGTCAATGTCAAGAGTCAAGGAATGTGAATTAATTAACAAAACCCTACAACAGATGAAGAGTTTGCCTCTGACCACACTAGCTTACACTTCATTAGCATTCATTAGGTGCTAGATAATATTGCGAACATTTTACAAATGTTACTGCACTTCATCCTTGCAACAACTGTGAGGTGGGGGCTCTTATTTTCCTCACTTCATAGCTCAGAAAACTGGGGCACAGAGAGATGAAGTAAATTGCCCCAAGTCACACAGCAAGAACATGGTAGAAATGAGATCTTAACCTAGGCAGGCTGGTTCTTAAGCCCGGCCTCTTAATGATGGCTTAGTGCAGCAAGAAAAACTGCAGGGTAGGGAACTAAGAGTCAGAAATGCTACCCAGGTTGTTTCAAATTGCACAGTGAATAAGACGACCGAATGCTGTCAGCACAGATCTACATAACTCTCTCAGGTGGGCCCCTTTCCTTGCGGGTCCTGACTCCAAAAACACCATGCCCATTTAATGGATGAAAAAATCCCACTCCACATTGTGTGTATTTATTCCCTAAAGGCCAACCCTGCTAGAGGACTAACGGTTCCCGCCTCCAAGGCGAAAGGCTTGGTAACAGTGGATTGGTGCACAGCAGCATGCCCCACTGGGCGTTAGCATTGCCCTGGAAAGGGGGCTACGGGTCCTTTTTTTAAATACAATCGTTTTTCTTTACATCTTGGAGAATATTATCCTCACTCATCCTGGCTCTTACTGGCTGTTTCTCACATTTTTTTTTTCCTTGCTCACTCTCCAGTCTTTCGAAATAATCAGGGACCAATTAATAGCTCAGTTCAGAAGAAATGGAAAATAACGGGCTTCTATTTGACAAAAGGCCTTGGAATGATCGCTTTCCCATTGCATGATTACAGAATGAAAATAGGCCAACCTCAGGCAGCAGCAGAATATCTCACTGTCTATTCAAAGGAGCCCTGGGCATTGATAGCTTTCTTCCCCCGCTGCCTCTTCACAGCTGTGTCTCTGTGGGCAGATAGCCTCTCCCAAGTAGGAGCTTTTCTCATATGTAAAAGAGAATCTGATTAAATGAACTAATACTGCTCTGATGTCCAAAAAGTCTTTGGTTCTGGAATTGGGAGCTGGCAGAGGCTAGCTCTGTCCTTAACCTGTCCCCTGTAGCTAGTCTCCCTTTCCAACGAAAACTGGTACCAGATAGAATCAACAAGTAGCAGAACACATAATCAATCTCCAGTATGTGCTTCTAATTCAGAGAAAGAGCCTTCTTTACCCACAGAGCACAGTGCATGTGACTGGTGCATTTTATGGGGAAATTTGTAGGTTTCTGATAACTTTCTGTAAAGTTTTCACAGGGTCTAAACCTCTTGGCGCTCTTTCTGTCTCAAGTTCAAGTTACTTAGATAGTGATCAAGGATGTTTTATAGGCCCTTGTGGTAAATGATAGCATAGAGAAAAAGCATTCCTTGGCCAAGTAATTTAGCAAGACTTCATCTGTTTGGGTTTTCATCCACTGGGCTTGCTGAAAACTTTAAATGATTAACCTGTTTCTCTGCAGCCTGCAGAGGCTCCAAACTTTGCATCAAGGGTCTGAGTTCAGGGATTACTCAGGTTGCTTTTTTATTTAAGAGGACCGTTCATCTCTGTCCAGCTGCTTTTTTCCTGGAACAAGAGGCTCTAGATACAGTATTCTATTACTCTGCAGTATTTATAAAATAGCAGAAATCAATGCGACCGAACAGCAATAGGCCGTCATTTATTTAACTTAGTTTATTTAAAATTTTCCCTGCTCGGTATTCAGCGACTAAGAGTCTATTGAACTTCGAAACGCCCCACTGTGTCACCTGAAATCTCCAGACTCTGTGCCAAAGATCCCAAGCCACAGCCTGGCCATTCCCGAGGGCAGGAGCCCAGGGTGACCTGATGGGACAGATGCCGCTTGCCCTGAGCCAAATGTCACCCCCCAATCCCCAGTCCTAAGAGGATTGTGTGAAGTCGCTTTAGAAGAGTAGGCTCTGTGCAAGAGGAACTTGGGAATCCCCTTGGTCCTATGGGTTTTCTTACTGAAGCAAAGCCCCAAAGCAAGGCAGACAGATGGATGTCGGTTTCCCAGCAACGCTCGGATTTTGCCTTTTCAGGAAAATGGAGGCCTTTCCTGCTCTCTGCCCACAGAGTCCTTGGAGCCGGAGTCTCCGTTAGGAGCTTTCATTTTCCGAGACCTCACATTCTGGAGAAACCTCTGCAGAGTGTTTGCCAAGCACCTCCCTCGGGCTTCCTCTCCCCGTGTGTCTGTGTCACCCTCCCTCCTCGCCTTCTGTGGGTGGCACCCAAAGTCCCTTTTTTCCAGAATGTAGGTCAGGCTGCTTATTTAAAAATGAAAGTGAGAGAGCCAGAGAGGCCCAGGCCAGATGTGGAATTGAGGAAGGGCTTTGTGTTTCCTAGGGCCCCCGAAGGTGGCTCGGGGTGGTTTTTGGGAGTCCACAGTGGAAGCTTTCCTGAAAAAAAAAGAGGGGTTTAACCATATGCCTTACAGAGCATTCAGAACCACAGCATCAGTGCTCGTAATGAATAGAACTCATGGAATATTCTAAACCGAGTAGAATTTAGTGCCTCATCATTGAGGCCCAGAGAATCAATTTCATACATCCCCTGGCCAAGTCAGAAGGAATGCAGCACAAACATCTCGTGGGAGGGTCTAGATGTCTTGGTGCGTATTTCGCATCCTCTTGAATCCGTGGATGCCATTTGGTCTCGCTGGGGGGCTGAGCTGAGTATTAGCAGAGTTTTGCTTTTTTCCCAAGCTGGGCAGTACTTGCTTGCCTGAGTCTCTGAGGTTTTCGCTTGTTTGCTGTAGTGAAAGTCCTGTTGATGGGATTCCAGGGGACGGAAAGGAAGGAGATAAAGGGCGGCCCCCCGGCAGGCCTGGTCAATCTTCTTATCAAGGTCACTCAGCCATCCGTGTCTCAGAGGGATTTCCAGGCCCAAAGTCATTCTTTCTTGTTTGTTTTACAATATAGTGGCATTTCCTCAAGTCCCCAGAAAATATGTGCTCTCCACAGAGACCAGCTCCGTCCAATGTCAAGTACAAGTATGAGCTGGACCCAAGAGGCATGTCTGTTTTTGTTTTTTGTTTTTTGTTTTTTTTCCCTTACCACTCGCTGTTTGGTGAGAAATCATTTCTTTTCACTCGTGCAGAAGAAGTCCGGAGATAGGCGATCCAGGGCTGCCTGCTTTCCTACTTTTCTGATGTCCCTTGTATGCTGTCCTCGACTGCCCCTCTCTCTGGATGGTTGCAGGACCTTCAGCTACAGAGTTTGAGGTCTAGGGCAGAAGGATGGATGCAAGGAGCCAAGGGGCGTATGCCAGCTAACTCAGACTCAGGGAAGGGGCTTTCTTAAAGGTCACATTCAGAGAGCTCTGCTGTCATCTCATGGGCCAGATCCACGCCATTTAAGTGACTGCCCCCAACCCCACCTGCCACCCTCTAGCTGCAGAGGAGAAGCTTAGTTATATTAATTCAATATATATACACACATATATATATGTTTTTGTTTTTTTCCTGGCACATTGTTGTCCCAGTTGGAAATTGGCTAATTAGAAAGAAGCAAAGATTGAGATATTTGATGATAGGGAAATTAAAAATATCCACCCCAGTGTTTTGTTGCGGGGATGAAGTGTGTATGTGCAACACACCCAAGGGTGCTTGATGAGCCACGGTTACATAAAATAGCATCTCCTTCTCTGTCCTGGCACGCGCTCCCTCCCTCTTCAGGGGCCCCGTTCGCAGGCCGAGCACACAGTGGAGAATGCCTTGATGCCACGATGTGTTTCCCATCTAATTAAGTCCACTGAATAATTTCAGCTTTAGGGAGAAAAATAGCTGCCACCAGGAAAAAAAAATATTCAGCCTCCTTCTCATCACGGACTGAGCGTTTGAAACTAGAAATGCCGTTTTGCGGGGAGCCTTCTTGCAGAGCCTACAGAAACAACAACTGTTAATTCAGATATAGCCATCCTGCAAGCTGTTAAAAACCCATAAAAACGCTTTATAATTCTGCCTACGTTCTAATTCGGTGAGGCAGCGTCTCATTTTGGGGTGCCCTGTACTCAACACTGACCACTTTGACAAGACTTTATACTAACCTGAAATATAGGCAAACACACACAATTTCTGCATTACTTTAAGATCTTTATTATTAAGTAACTCATCAGGGGTGTCAAAGTGTGTTATGAAACTAAACAGAAAATTAGAGATAAATGGGACATGGGAACACAGATTTTACATTCTGCTCGGGGTAAGAGGATTTGCTGGTGGAATTATATAGCACAGGGAAATGTAATTAATTGACACTTCTATTCAGATACTAACAAAACCTGAATCATGGTTTGGCAGAGTCCAGAAAGCAAAGCAAACTGAAATGAAACTAGAGGTGTGTGAAACAAACTTAGAAAATCGGGGTGGAGGTGGGGGAGGGCATTTGGGTTTGTCCTAGTGGTGGTTGATTTCAACCTGGTACACGGGGGTACTCTAATTTAGCTGAGTAACTGCTGCTCCAAAATCCAAAACTACGGGCGCCTGGGTGGCTCAGTGGGTTAAAGCCTCTGCTTTCGGCTCAGGTCATGATCTCAGGGTCCTGGGATCGAGGCCCGCATCAGGCTCTCTGCTCAGCGGGGAGCCTGCTTCCTCTCTCTCTCTCTGCTGCCTCTCTGCCTACTTGTGATCTCTCTCCCTCTGTGAAATAAATAAATAAAATCTTTAAAAACAAAACAAAACAAAACAAAAAAAAACAAAATCCAAAACTACAACGCATGTGTAATTTTAAAAATGGGTTTTGCATTTCTGAAGCAAGAGAGAAAAAAAATGCATTGTTTCGATCTCCGATATTAAGCTTCAGGACAGTTTTACAACCTGGGGCCTGAACAAATCTCTTATCCATAAAACAACAAGAATAAAAGATTTGCACACATGCATTTTAAAAAGTAACTTCATTGCTCATGGTCAAAAGAGAGAAAGAGGGAAAGGAAGGAATGGAGGACGAGAGGATGGAAAAAGAAAAAAGAAGGAGAAAAACAAAAGAAAAACGCTTTACATACCTACATGTTTTACGTTGATTGGTAATCGCAGACTCTATGATTCAGTTCAATTTACTTGTAAGCTTTAATTTAAATGGGGGGGGGAGCTTTTCCAGAAACAGCAAAAACTATTTGTGTGTACATATATTTAAATAAAATAAACAAAGGAAAAACTGTGGCATACACTTAGCAACAATGTAAAAAAAAAAAAGAATAAAGAAAGTGAGTAATGAAACACATTAATTCTGAATGATGCTAACAACTGTTCAATTTATGAAGCTGAAAGTGACTTTACTCATAGGGAATTGGGCTTAAAGTAATCATGATTAACATCTTTTAACACAGAAATAGAGCATACAAATTTACTTCCTAAAAGTTAAGCAATTCCATAACACTTAGCTTATCTGCTTAATAATGTGCATAAAAATCACCTTCATTATATTTCACAAAATCTTCCACTTAAATGATCATTCCAAGTTCAATGGGAGAGTTGCTGAAAATCTAGAATTCACGTCATTTATGTCTTGTAAAGTGACTGAGACAGAAAACATACATAACTCTTTCTGGGCACAAATAAGTATCTTTCCTCTTGGTGTCCCCCTAGGTCCCCCCCTCCTCAAAAAAAAAAGAAAAAGAAAAAGAAAAAGTTTCCATTCCTTAGGAAGCCAGCAAAAGCTGCCGCAGTCTTTGAGGACATAACACGGGTTTTCTCTCCAACGGTCTGAGAATGTTTCCCACGTCCATGGATTCCCTCATCCCATCTCTATGATCCCATGATCCTATTTCTCCATGTTGTCTTTGGAGAAGATGGGGTTGGGCAGAGGAAGCCCCCTTGCTGGAGAAACTAGAAATGTCACCGTTGCCTTATTTCTGCTCTTCCATATAAAGCCATTTGCTGCCGTCACTCAGGGCATTTGAGAGAGAAATGGTGTTCTGAATAATGTCAACTTTTCTTCTGCCTTATGAATTAGAAAAAACAAAAACAGCTTCTAGTGCTCATTGATCATTAACCTGCCCAAGTGGCAGGTGTCTATCTGTCACAGTCACTACCTCCTTCTGCCCATACCAAGACACTATGAGGGACAAACATCGAGCGTGCCAGGTGATTTCAGCTAAATACCTTGACGTTACAATCGACTGGATGCATATCTTGCCTACCTTGGTTAGAAAGGCACGACGTTTTTCTAGGAAACTACTATCAATGTTGATACATTAAAAAATTTGTTATTCGTGCTGCCTGCATGTCTTCCTATTTTTATTTATGCCCGTATCCTACCTTTGTTCTCCATTACTGAATATGACACCTTCAATTAAAGATGCAAGTGTGCGATACTAGAAAAGGAAGTGAAATTTAAGTTCATCAATTAGGATCTTAATAGCATCCCTAATACCAAATTTGCTAACACACACAAAAAAGTTGAAACGATTGGATACTATGTAATTTTTAGATGATCTTTTACCAGATTTAACCAGCTCTTCTTCTCCCTCCATCACCGTGGAACGTATCTATACCATTCCTTAAAAGCCCTGCTTATAACTACTTGCCTTAAGGTGACCGGCAGTAAGGTGACAAGAGTAAAATGATTGAGCGGTAACCCTGGTCATCACAATTTGAACTACATTTGGGATTCTACAGAGACTCTATTTAAAGTCAAGACAGCTTTCTGATAAGGTGCTTCCTTACACTCATCCAAGGCAGAGGGGGTGGTCTCCTCTGGGTTTTCGCAACTGCTGACAATGGCAATGGCACTAAACGACCTTCTTCTGACCGTGGTGTCTGACGTGCCAGATCCTCGGACTGGAGTCGCTTTCTCCATGTTGTGGAGCTGCTGGTCTTTCCAGTCCAGCTGTTTGGCGCTGCAAAAGGGAGCGTATACCTCAACGCTCCCCTCAAACTGTAAGCAGTTCACTTTGTAGTACTTTCTCTTAACTTCCAAGACGTCGTTAAACCTATGGCCCCAGAGGATTTCTCGGGGGACATAGGAACTTCTGGATTGGTGGGAAGTGCCCGTGGAATCACCAGTGTAGATAAATGTCACCAAAATCTCAAAGTTATCTTTGGCCACTGCTTTTCGGTCAAGGGCATACAGAGGGCTCTCATGGTCAATTTCATGAACAATGGTTACTGGTGTGACAAGGATGATCTGGTCATTGACCAACTTTAGGTCTTTGAATGCCATCGTCATCCGTCCTTCGCTGTCTTCTGTGTAGCGGAGAAGTTGGGCTCTCACTGTGCCTTCTACCACATGGTTTGGCCGGAAATCCCCAATGCGCCACATGAGGCAAAGCTTCCCGTCCCTCATGCCTATGAGGGCAAAATAGCTAAACCGAATGGTTTGGGCTCTCTTCCGAGCCGTCGCCATTTTGGCCAAGGCGGCTCCAATGATGAAGGTGTTTATGATGCAGCTCAGGATGGACTGAAGGATCACCATGAGCACTGCCATGGAGCATTCTTCGGTGACACAGCGGTAACCGTAACCTATGGTGGTCTGGGTCTCAAGGGAGAACAAAAACGCTCCTGTGAAGGAATGGACGTTGTCAACACAAGGTGTGATGTCCGGATCATTTAACAGATCGCCATGATGAAAGGCAATTAGCCAAAAGAGAGAGCCAAATATCAACCAGGAGAGAATATAAGATAAAGAAAATATCACAAACATATGGCGCCACTTGGTGTCTACAAGAGTCGTGAAAATGTCAACCACGTAGCTCCCCCATTCTCCAAAAATGTGCTTGAAGTACACATTGCAGCTACCATCTTTGTGGAGCAGACGTCTTCTGGCTCTTCTCTTCTCTGCTAGGATGTGCTCTGCGGGGTAGCCTGGGTATTTGGGGTCCACGTTTACAATCGGGTAGCTGCTGCCGTAATAGCTCATTCTTTCCTCTGTCCTTCCGGCATCCAGGTGGATTTCGTAGGAGCAATACTTCTGTTGCTATTTGTTCCCTTAAGTTTTCAGCTGAAACCTGAAAAAAAGAAAATTAAATACGCCTTAGCTTTAGCTTTTAATTTCCATCTTTAGAGCAATTTGCCAAATTTGAAGCAATTTTATGCCATCTGAAAGGGCGAAGACTTCATTTGAACGACAGAGACATTCCGTATTGATTACTCATTTCAGCTTAGAATTCAACTCAGTCATTACAGGAACAAGATATGCAATTAGAGAAAATAACATTTTTATATATGCAAAAGGATTGGGCAAACACTATGATTATCCCAAATGAAGCCTCACTACCTTTTCTGACCTGACATAAACAGAAGTCTTGTCTTTAGAGACTCTTCTGGCACGAGGGCGCTTAGAACACAAAGCAATCTTTAATGTTGAAAGGCAAAATAGAACTCAGATATTTGTCTAGCAGGGTTATAAGCCTCCTGACTGTTGAATTCAGACGGTTTTTCTAAGAAGGATGCTAGGAAGGGTCACTACCTTCACAACTTACGTACTGGTGGTCACAGACCGTCCCCTTCAGCGCCTGCCGCGTCTCCCCTCTCTTCCTCGTGTACTTCCCAGGACAGAACAGAGCTGACAGCGACACTCTCTCAGATTCAAGTCCTTTCCCCTAGCTCCTTTAGTTTTAAGAGGGCAATAAATGTTCTTAACCCCGAGTTAAAAAAAAAAAAAAAAAAACACGCCCAGGTAAGCTTTCAATAAGGTATAAAATTGCTTTTGCTTTTGTCTCATGACAGACAACCATCCTTTTTCTTTCTGTAGTTCTTTTTTTTTTTCTTTTTGGACACTGCCATCTCTTCTCTTTCCCTCTGAATAGAAGCCGAAAATTTGCCAAAGTTCTAATCTTGTTTCCCTCTTAAAGGGAGCATGCTGCAATTGGACCCTTCTCTCAAGCGCTGCCGTGTTTTCCTGACGCTTTCACAAGCCATCCATAGACAAAATCATTTTTTTTTTCCTCTCCAAATTCAATCTTTAAAAGATCAAGGCAGAACGTGTAGCTCCTACTGCTTTTTTCATCCCTGGAATAGGCCAGTGGTTTTCCCAGCTCGAGTCTGAAAGTAAGTTTTAAAAATTCAATGTTAAATGGTCTTGAGTTACTACTATGAAAAAAAAAAAGTCACTGCAGCCCAATGGTTTAGTAATTATTACAATATGCTTTCCACACAACCTGCCTGTGCTAAATGAGGGAAGGAAGGATAAGGGGGAGAAAAGACATCCCACTAGAGGATCCAGCCCACCCAGAGAAACTAGTCAGAGTCAGTACCGCTGCCGACCTGGGGACCCACAGCCCACCCCCATCCCCCCCGCTTGAAACTGACCAAGGAAATTAATCACAAAGTTCTTATCCAACACCTTCCCTGGAAAAGGGAGGAAAGGGTTAATTTCCTTCCAGTCAATAGGAATCACTTTTCTTCTTCTCCAGGGATCAGGCCCTCTTCACAATAAACACTTTGTTTGGTGGACCACTGCAAGGATGAACTCCGCTTTCAGCCAAAAAATCCTGTAAGGCGGGTGCGAGTTTCTCTCTGTCTGTCCACACGCCCCCGCCTCTCTGCCCACTTCCTTGTCCCTCCAGATTTGCTTTGAGGAGTTATATCTCCTCCTTTGTCCTCAACTGGGTTTGGGGGGAGATGGTTGTATAATTTGAGGATGTGACCCAGGGCTGACAAAATGCTTCACGGAAAGTTGAATGTTAAACGGTCCCACAGATTTTGCCCACAGCATGTATCATTCTTGTAGGTTCCTGTCCCATTTGTCATCGAATGACCCTTGACAACGACAAGAAGCTGCTCAAGGCTTCTGGGTCTTCATTCTCTCGCCTGATCATTGGAGGCATGAGAATGGGACCTATTATAATCGAAGGCCCATAGGATTTCTAATTAAAAAGTAGATTTGGAGATAGAACTGTTTTCTTGTTAAATGCTTCCAACCTCGTTCCTTAAAGGGAACGGCCCACACTGTGGGAGTCTGAGAATAAGAAAGCGCAGTTCATAAATCAAGAGCTACTGTGTGACTCTGCTCTTTTCTGCTGCCAAAAGAAAAAAGAAAGGTTTTTATTTGAAATGGCATGCAGTGTGAATTCCAGCGGTGCCAACAACTGTTCTAAACAAGCCATTTTAAAAACACCTTCAACGGCATGCTAATTGGGGAATGAATTTTCAATTAATACAAGCTGTAACTGAGCAAATTTGAGAATGTGCAAAGTTCATTTCTGAGTCGTGTACCAGACTCGGGGATACAAGTCATAGCTGTGAGGGTTCTGCCCTAAACCCACCATGCCCTGTGTCCCTGCCACGGCCCACCATGATGAACTGATCATTCATTCATTTCAACTTATCCGAACAAAAACTTTCAGATTCTGTTCCGGCGTTCCGATTCATCTATTCTTTGATTTTTCAGCCATGTAAATGATACAATTTCAAAAAGATGATTGTCTTGAAGCTAAACGCCAGATTATAACCAAACTAATTATATCGAGTCTTAATCATTTCTCAGATGACCCAATGAGCAAAGAATTTTGTGGACACTCTTTTGTCAACATGACTAGACAAACTATTTATTAATCTCTTGTCTCATACGTTATGTTCATTTGAACACTTGCCTCCTTGTTTACTATTAAATAATAGAGAATAAGACTGGCTGATGGAGCAGACATTCTGTGGGTAACGCCGGTGTTACTTAGGATTAAAACCTAGCTTTCTAAGCACCTCCATGCTTTCATAATCATCTGGTCACCTCCCATTCCATCACGGAAAAACATTTGCAACCTTCCTACTTCTGCATTTCTTTTTGCATACTGTTCTCCTTACTCTCTAGAAACTGATGGTGGCTATTTCGTTGGGGATAAAATTCCTTTTTTTATTAAAAGTGGGAATCTGAGCACTGCAATGACAAAACTGTGGAACAGAAAGTGCCAAAGGAAATGCAGAATCTGCAGCCCCCTTTGTATCAGCTTCAGAGTATTTTGTAGGTGATAACGACCAAGGCAGAAAAAAGACCGTGATTTCGTTGTCATGACATGGAGCTCTAATATAGAGGTGGCTAGAGTGACAGGAGAGGCAGGGTCAGCATGGTGGGTCATTTCCCGAGATCTCAGTGTACGAACTTCACACATTAAAAAAGTAAATCAGGGCGCCTGGGTGGCTCAGTGGGTTGATGCCTCTGCTTTCGGCTCAGGTCATGATCTCGGGGTCCTGGGATCAAGGCCCGCATCGGGCTCCCTGCTCAGCGGGGAGCCTGCTTCCCCCTCTCTCTCTCTGCCTGCCTCTCTGCCTCCTTGTGATCTCTCTCCCTCTGTGAAATAAATAAAATAAAATCTATAAAAAAAAAATTTTAATAAAAAAAAAAATAAAAAAGTAAATCAAAGCTTCTTCATCGACTTGCCCCAGTGGGACCTGCTTTTGGTCCTCCATGTTCTAGATCTTTGTATGGATTCGAGGAGAAACCGTTACTGATTTAGTACGTTTCAAATGGGCTACACACATGACGGAATATTTTCAGCCAAACAAGTGACCAGCCTGAGTATCTGTTCCCATTTCTCAGTGCACGAAGGGCCTTAGTCAGACTCACCCACTCCGAAGTGATCCCTCTGTCATTTGGCTACATCCTCTCAAATTCAGCTCTTTACTAAGCCGACTACTCCTGCAGGTAATTCTTCAAACTACAACTCTTCATTAGCACGTGGAAGGTACAACAAAATGGTTAAAACTTTAGAATCCCATGTCAACTTTAAAATTCGACCTTGCCTCTGGCATCTGCTTACTATACATATATTAATAGGGATACGAATTGTCATTGTGCAATTTGAGACACACCACAAAAAATGCTCTAAATACCTCTGGTGAGATTCAGTTATTAGTGCCTGGGGCCTGTGATATTAACAAGTATGGCCATGATTTACATGAAGTGCAATCAAGTTACTTTCCTGGCGGCTATGAGATGAGATACATTGTAGTGGACACAGGAGAGCTGAGGAGGCAGACAGTAGGAAGGATGGCCTAGATTCTGTGTGCAGGTCATTGTCTTTGGAGACTGGCTGGGAACCTGAGCAGGCGGTGGCTGGCGGGTAGTGGGAAAGGTGTAGTCAGATGGCACTTGTGGGTGGGCCCTGGGTGGGAATCAGGAAAGAAAGAGGGGTGTTAATAGGATCGGACAGAACCCAAATAAGTTGGGGTTATTTTGCTCAAAACCTGTCCCACCACTTAGTGCCTTGCAATTACGCCTGAGCCTTATATTGCCTGGAGTCCTCATCAGACATTCAGACACAGTTAGGTGGAGCTCTTCCTGCAGCCCCTGAACACCTGCTCCCCTCAGAACCCGCGAGATGCTGCCCAGACTTCTCCAAATAGTCCCCGTCTCCCGAATGTCAAACAGCGTTTCCTTCGTTGACATTCTATGGCGTTCTCCTGTTTCTTCTCAGCTGCTCCAGCAGGACTCCCGTTAAGCTACAGCTTTTGACCTCCTGTTCTCTGCCCCCTACCAACCCTAACCTCCAACTCTGGTCCAAGTCCTCAGTGACAAAAGACTTTACCTCTTTCCTGATATAACTCTACAATTTCTCCTGAATCAGTTTTAGAAACGTTCGTGCCGGGGCACCTGGGTGGCTCAGCGGGTTAAGTGTCTGACTCTTGATTTCAGCTCAGGTCCTGATCTTCCGGTTGTGAGATCAAGCCCCACATTGGGCTCTGAGCTGGGAGTGGAGCCTGCTTAAGATTTTCCCTTTCTCTCTCCCACTGCCNAAAAAAAAAAAAAAAAAAAAAAGTTTTGTGCCAGTTTATGATAGGAAAGGGGCTCTCTACTATGCTAACAATTGAACTGAATCCAGAGCTGGGAAGGAGAAGCAGAAATCTGGTGTTACAGCATTGCCAGTAACTTTATGTGGAGAGCCTCTTTCTAGCCCATGTTTTTCTTTTTTTTTTTTTTAAGATTTTATTTATTTATTTCACAGAGGGAGAGAGATCACAAGTAGGCAGAGAGGCAGGCAGAGAGAGGGGGGGAAGCAGGCTCCCCGCTGAGCAGAGAGCCTGATGCGGGCCTCGATCCCAGGACCCTGAGATCATGACCTGAGCTGAAGGCAGAGGCTTTAACCCACTGAGCCACCCAGGTGCCCATAGCCCATATTTTTCTTAAGTAAGTAATATCTACTTAGGATTCTATCTATTTAGGATTATGATCCTAATCATAAATCCTGCTGCATCCCAAAAGATGCTGTGTTTTATAAAGAAGTAGGAAAAATTTAGAGGCTGGGATTATGTCTCCCCATTTTCTGGTATGTCAAGATCATACCAAAATAAAAAGAATTACAATTCTGAAGTATCCTGCCTTAAAAACAAATTACCTTCCTAAGCAATAGTCTGAAATAAAATGTGTTTTGGTCTGGCAGAGAAATCATGAATGGGGAGGCAGCTTCCAGTTCCAGGTCTGTCCCCAGCAGCCAGAGTGGCTTAAGAAAGTAACTTTTCTCTGAACCTCAGTGTCCTCATGCCTGATACAGGGATAAGAATACCCAGGTTACTGAGTGATGGTGAGCTTGAGTGATAAAAGGAACAGGAAGCCATCTTTCACTGGGTCAAGCTCGTAGTGATCAAGAATCGTTGCGTGAATCTGAATCCTACGAGGGCTCAGTTTCCCCCTCTGTAAATACCAGAATGTCTGCTTGAACCCTGTCAAAGAGCCTTCCACTTGCATGAGGCAAGGGACGATGATGTGGCTCCCAGTAGCTATTTTTATTTCAGCTCAGGGTTGGCACCACTGTTTCTTACCACTAAGCCGGGTGGCCCAATTCTCTATCTTTCCACTAGCTCCCCAAAGCTCCAGGGACTGGATTATTTTGCTTTCCTTTTCACAACTGTCACCAAATGGGAAATCCCCTATTCCTTGTCCTCAACACACACACACACACACATATAGATGCATACACATGCTTATAACTCAGTTTTTAAAAACGTATTGCTTAAAAAGAAATTGTATTGCTCTTTCCTCTGAGCAACGAAGCTAAAGGAAACAAGCCTGACAAGCTTGGCAAAGTTAACAGGTTAAAGAAATTCACAGGGTGGTTATCATGTTTATTCTTTGTCTTAAGTGGTATGGGCACGTTTTACGAAGATGGTTCTGAAGGTTTCTCTTGTGCTTATCGTGACAATCAGCCCATCCCTGTCTTGGTTGGAGGCCAGCCTGAGTTGCTCAGAACTTACTTTGAGCTGTTATCTGGTTTGGTTGCAGAAGCTGGATATCATGAGGTCTTAGGTCCTTTTAAAGACCACAGTTCAATTTCCTTTTGGTGCAGAAGGTTCCCCAGGGATCTCTAAAACTCTCCAATGAGAACTCATCGCTGACTGTTTTCATTCTTGGTTTTTTTTGTCTTTCATTCATTTTTTTTTTAAATTGAGCTCTTACTGTGTTCCAGACCCACCCACTTTTAGGAATTAGTAAGAGCCCTGCCTCTGTGGGACGTGTCTTTGCGGGCTGTTGAAATGAAGCATTAACTGGGAGAGTGGCTGGAGCAAGGAGGGAGCTTGCCTTCTGGCCAGGGTGATCAGAGAGCATTTGGTGAAGGACTTGACCTCCAAGTGAGAACATGCTCTTCACTGCTCCTGCCTGTGGCCTGCGGTAAACATGTTCTCAACTTGGGCCTTGCTGTCTGTCCTCTTTTGTTTGTTGGAGACAGAGTCACTATCTCCTTGTTAATATCTCGCTATTTCCAGGTGTCTGGCTGCTGCGCCCTTTGTTCTGAGCTAATTGTAAGGCCTGGTTCTCACAAGAACCTATCATTACAGGAACTCATTTGCATTTTATCCCTGAAATCAGGCTTTCCTGATCAGGTAAAAACCTGGTTTTACCTGGTCTACATAACACCCTTCTAACTCATCTCTTGCCGCTTGTATGCAGAGCGACAGCTCTGACCTGAAATGTAAATGACCCTTCTCCTGCTACCGTGGGTCTCATCACAGCTCCATATTATGGTTGGTCCTACCTTAGTGTCCTTAAAGGACACAAGTATGGGCATCAAAGACTTGGATTCTAGTCATGGTTCTACCACATCTCAGCTGCATCTCACAAATATCTTTCAGCTTCTTTTAAAATGTATTTTAAAACATAGGGACAATGGTTGACTCAAAACCTTTTGGTAGGGAATGAATAGCATAATATCAAACAGTACCCCTGGGTGCTTGGATGGCTCGGTTGGTTGAGCGACTGCCTTCGGCTTGGGTCATGATCCTGGAGACCCAGGATCGAATCCCATATCGGACTCCCTGCTCAGAGCGGAGTCTGCTTCTCCCTCTGACCCTCCCCCCTCTCGTGCTCTCTCTCTCATTCTCTCTCTTTCAAATAAATAAATAAAATCTTAAAACAAAACAAAACAGTACCTCTGCCAGCATCTTGCAAACTGTCTTTATTTATAGCTTCTGTTTAAGCCTTAACTTGAATACATAGTTCTCCTCTGTTTCTGGCAATAGCTTATATTACTGGGTCTTTATCTAGATTGGGATGGCTGTCTGACCTACAATCTAAAAACTGAATACAAATTAACCAAATAAGAAGAAAGAGAAAAAGAGTTTCCCAGGCAGAGGAACAGCATTTGCAAAGGCTCTGTGACTCAAGGATTGCAAAGGCCTGCTTTCCAAAGAACTGTGGGGGTGGGGGTGGGGGTGGGGNGGGGGGCGGGGGGTGGAGAGTCAAAGCTGGAAAGAGAGAAAGAGCATAAGTGACCTGGCAGGGAGAATTTAAGATTTGGGTCTTTCTCCCAAGATCAATAAAAGCAATCGAAGTACCTTCACTAAGAGCACAGCATTGCATTCCCATTTTTAAAAAGACCACTCCGGCGATCCAGTGGAAAATCGGTTGGAGAAATTTAAAAGCCGATGCGGGGAGTAGCCCAGGAAGGCATTTCAGTGATCAGGTAAGAGAGGATGGTGGCTAGGATTAGGAAGATGGCGTGGAATAGGAAGAGGCCACTTATCACGGGAGTGTTTCTTCACCTGCACCTGGAGCCGAGTCACATGACCCTGGAGTGACCAATCAGAACTTCACAAACAGGCTGGCCTCTTGCCGCAGGGATGCAAAGATGCTGAAACCTCTTATTCCAGGCAAACCACACGGAGTCAAGAGGCCACCGGTGTGGCAGGGCATCTAAGCGGCTCCAGAGAAGGGCACAACTCGCAGCTCTTGGGGAGACCCAAGAGATACGATTTTCATTTCGTTCTGCCGCCTGCTTCTGCTCATATCAGGTTTTCTCTTTTCATCCCTCCTCTGATGCTCTAAGCTACCTGTTATCTTTCCTTTTTTTTTTTTTAAAGATTTTATTTATTTATTTCACAGAGGGAGAGAGATCACAAGGAGGCAGAGAGGCAGGCAGAG